>DWEI01001201.1:0-17522 GCA_018245875.1 Mysoria ambigua | reverse complement strand
ACGGAGTGCCAAATATCTCTATCCTTACAGACCTGCCGCGCCTCCTCCACATTCATAACTCTTTTCATACATGCACGTTGGTTTCGGAGGCTTCCGACTCTATTTACTTATATAAAGTAAATAGAAGGGAATAATGTGCTTAGCTATTAAGCTATGAATTGGCTTGCCTTTATTGGTGAATATTTATGTCATTCAGAAATCATTTTCAAGATGACTGTAATAATTTCATACGTATTCTGAAATATGAATTCACGAACAAGATTGTGCGAAAATTACTTTGAAAGCTAACCAACTATTATCATTAACTACGCAATATTATATCTACACATTAGACAATCGTAAGGTTGATTAACTACATGTAAGAAAATTTGTTGTTAGTATTAATTTACGTAATAGAAATTGTTCTCGTATCATTGTCAGCCTATTGCAAATAAAAACTTGACATGGGCTTCCCCAGATAGGTTACGTCGATAATCCCCACGCTGGGCACGGATTGGGGATCGCAGAGCACATTTTCTTGCACCGCCTACGGTGTTGCCCCAGACAACCTGGGTTCAGCTGCGTCCAGACGGGACACGCCATCGCCATCGCCAGTTTGGTAGCCTACTACGACACCTGTGTCTTCCCCTCCCCCGCTATTCCTACAGTGAGAGCATTCCAGAACGTTCTATCATGTCAAATGTGACTGAGTTAAGCATTTTTTGGAAGATTTACTTTCATATTGATAAATAAAACAATAATAAGATCTTGAGACATCACACACGGCCATTTGATCTCAAAGTACCTAAGCGTCAAGAGAGCTTGTGGTATGGTAACCAAACGCGTGATAAACTACATATATGCATAAGCATATATATCTACTGAAGTATATATGTATAAACATATATACTTCAGTAGATTTCGTTTTTATTTTTGTTTCATACATTAAATCACGACCATCGACAAACTATTTATCGTTTCACTGTGTGACACACCTTACCTCTCAAAATGTAAACACTGAGCCAATAGTTTAAAAATAACCCTAATTAAATCGCTATTCATTCAAATGTGTAGTTAACATTACCCTAAATATCTATCAAAATCGTGGGTATCTAGAACGTTCGAGATTGTTATCTGAAAGTCAATGTTGGAGACAATCGACTAATTTATTGATCGCATTGCATTGAAAACGTAATTACAGCGCCATGTCACCAACTTCAAACCTTACATGTTATACTATAATTAGGGTTCCAGTAACCACAATGACAATTAATTGGTGTAAAATACGAGTAACAATACGCATGATTTGATTACACTACAACTATAATATAAATCTTATCTTCCCGTCACAGTCCTTTACGGAATAGGCAAAGAGCCTTACGCCTACGTCATGCTTGCACGCCGGTTTCTGAGCCTTCTGACTCCCCCATCTGCTAGCATCTGGCCTACCCTGGCATATTATCTTGGTCTCCAATGTTTAACCACGTCACATACAGAGCCGGTGTGACGCTATGGAGCCGGTAGAACGAGGAAAGGAAACCCAAGTCACTCCGCAGGCTTAAGTCCTCCAGCCTTTCGGTAATCGTTGGATAGTTTACGACTCGAACTGCACATTTTACTACGGTATCCAATAGAGTATCTTTGATAATGTGACTTCGGCTCCCATGCAGACACGCATAAACACATCGCAGCTAGTATTATTATCATGTTTATAAGGAAATTATAACACACACAATTTGATAAGGAAGTTATGACTATATACAAATTATAGGACACCGTAGACCAGTTTTTATTTGCCAAGTCATACCAATACCGGCTCGCGCCACAGGCGAGCAAGTTGAATAAAAACACAGAAGTCAAATTAATACAACCAATAGAACTGATATACTCTCTCATAATGATAAGCCCTCTATGTCTAGACTAAATATGACCATATATTTAATAAGTAAGAGTATGATATTAATAGGTTAATACAACAATTCAACCATTTAACCCACATACAGATGCATGCAGTTATGGTTCAGAAGTGTTGAAGTGTTTTTGTTCAGAAGTCGATAACAATTTATTGATTGAGGTCATTATTTGTTACTTAGTTAAAATTGACTAGCTCATTGGTCGTGTTGGTTGCAAGTGCGACTGTCGATCGGGAGGTTCTAGGTTCGAGTCCCGGGTTAGACACTAGAATTTTTTTTCTAATTTAGATTTTTTGTAATAGCTCGGAGTCTTTAAATGTGCCCGACGCATGGCAATAGGCTTACCACCTATTACATAGTGGGACGAAAACGTACATGGTAAAACATGGGAATGTTATACATTCCTCTGCCTACCGATTCGGGGATTAGAGGCGTGATATTACGTTACGTATAAAATAGAGTCTTCCATTTGTACTCGCGTATTCTATGGCCACTCAATCGTCATTGTTCTCTAGAATGTAATAAAATATAACACATCAGCATTCCTCTGCCTACCTCTTCGGGGATTAGAGGCGTGAAGTTACGTTACGATAGTTATAGCGAAGGGAATTCATAAGGAAAGTAAGTTAAGTTCGAGGACTTTAACATCTATATAAAATAAATGCATGAGATATTTTCCGAAACATCCTTCGAAGTACAAAAGTAAGGGTGCCTTTAAAATTTGACATTAGCATACACTTGAATTACCTGTCAACAATTTAAAGCTACCTGACTTGACAGTTTTAAACGTTTCATGCCATGCCAGGGCGTCAAATTGACATTCTATCTACATAATTAATCGTTTGCTCGATAATGATTTTTACAGAGACGGACGATTTGCAGACAACGAGTTGGATTAGAATATGATGTTCATTAATTGTGTCCCAGGCGGTCGCTCACTGGACATGAAACTATTCCCAGACGCTGTTAGAGCAGGTGCGAGTTCTGGTTTCGTGTTCACGGCTGTCGATGAGTAAATAGAGAAAAACAATCAACACAGCGTCGGCGAATCGTGCCTCGCGACCGGTACCTGATATTGGACTGAGGATATGCAGAATGAACCGAATTATATCTATTCTTACAACCCTGACAGTACTTCAAAATTTATTCTATTTCTGTAATTATTGCTTATGTCCAATAGAAATACAGCCTAATATCATATTAATTTTCAATACCCTGTAATTACATTAATATCCTTGAGGACTAAATTGGAATAACTGATGCTTAAAAATAAGTAAGTGTCTACCACACTTAAGTGAAATAGATGAAATTATCGTGATACCGGAAGTGAAGTATAAATTGACGATTTCGCTGCGCATAAAATTCACTTAGTTAGTCAAATTAGTACCAAAATTGTAAATGTACCTTCAGCACCGATTAATGACGCTTATCTCTAAACATTTCTCATACATGTTAGTATACCTGCATTTATACATATGGACAAATAAAATTGTAGTCACAGGCATTGTTCGCCGACTAACGGCGTTCCCAGAGCTGTGACGAATCCGTACCTCGACGACGGGCCGACGCCAACGCGACGCGCACACGCGATGTTTTTCAAAAAAACACCTCTACACGTTGCCAAATAAAACATTTTCTATTTTTCAACCTCCACAATAAATTGCTGGCCACGATATATTGTAAACAAACTAGTATTTTATCATCCAATTGTAAAATCTCCATTTCGTTGTATCCAGTGCGGCGCGCGCTAACCGGTAACACCAATATGGCGGGCACATGATTCATTCAAATTAATAAGACTAATGGCTTTTAAATCCAATTTCGTATTAATTATAATTTACGCGTTCTAAAACACGACACACTTACGAGCCTCACTGAAATGTCAAAACTATGCATCCCAAGTATGTCATTAGCATGACATTTACATAACATGCGCGCCATGGTAAGCAGCTAGGAAAAATTAGCATAGCAAATTACTAAAGTTTAGTGTCCTTTTGGTATTCATTATGTACAATTTGAGAAATGAGCTAAAATATATTATACTAGATGTGCTCGCGGCTTCGCCCGCGCGGAAATCAGTGTATCACAAAGTTTTTCCCGCGTAAATACTCGTGGGAATTCTAGGATGAAAAGTAGTTTGTATGTTGCTCCACCGAGAAAAGAAAAAAATTAAATACGTATACAAAACAGATGAACAGGTGAGTATTTTGGACAATTCACAGAATATCTTTATAAAATGGTTATTCTGATGTATAAACTATATTAATGTAAAGTCTCATTAAAAACCATTCACTAGTTTTTACGTTAAAATGCAACAAACATCCATCCATACTTACAGACTTTGACGTTTATAATATTTGTAGGATTAGCAATTCATAAGTTGACGTTGAAAACTTAATGTCGAACGAAGTCGGGGTCTACAGATAAATAATCCATGACCCTTCGCAGAAATTAAACAGCCAAAGTATTAAAAACTCCTTTGCTATAATTAGATCAAACAAATATATTTTCATAACAAACAAAACGCTATTATTTATGCACAAAGAGCTTCAACATTTTCCTACTAGTTTTGGGGGCCTGATTTTGCAACATAACACATATCCACGATCGTTAATTTGTATAACATTTTAAAAATATCATCAAGAAAATCATCGACCTCATTTATTCATGTCAATCCTCATACATACATATCTTTACGCCAGAACTTTTACGGTTAGGCAGAGAACGCTATCAATTCTTATCACCCTCTATATGAAGCTAACGTAAAAGTAATTCGTGAAACGAACCTCTCTGCCTACCCCTGTGAGAGTTACAGACGTAACGTTACGTTATTCCACATTCGTATGGTCCTCCGACATGATCTGAGCGGCTGATGATCAAATAAGTCTTTACGAAAGGTTACTGTACGTAAAGTCACTATTTAAACACAAATATGAAATCTCATATATGTGTGTGCACACACAATTTGCTAAGTACCTCTGTGTTATTACATGTATACTACACATACATTACATGTATATATTACATGTATTTACATGTCTTTTTGTTAACGAATACATTTTAATTAACGGATACATCGATACATACTACATTGGCGTAAGCTTTAATTAATCGCCCTCGATCGAATAAAAATCTCATTTAAATTTAAATTCAAAAGAAAGAAGGCCCGGAGTTTGGCTTGTGCCCAGTGCCTGGCAAATAAGGTCACCACCTATTCCATAGAGGAATGTAAACATAACTGGTAAAACGCAGAGGAGGGTAGTACACCTCATTCCTCTGCCTACCTCTTCGGAGATAACAGGCGGGAAATCCAATAATCTCCAGCACGAGCATTGAACCCCGGATCATTTGATCGGCAGTCGTCGTTACAACCATTCGACTAACGAGACAGTAATGCTATACAATATGTTAAATATTTCTTATAAATGCTTTATCTCTGTCTAAATAAACGATTGACGAAATACATCATCGAAAAATCTTCTCGTTTGATATTATAATACATCATTGCATTCAATAACATTGTTGTTTTAACACACAATTAATTCCCCCATTTTAAGTTATTCCCATGGGTATGATTTCAATCCTCATTTAGAACAAAGGCTTGATTTATATTCTGGGCAACTATTTCAACAGTTCAAGCGAAGGCCACAGCGGGACCCGAAGGATTTCAATATGAAACCAACAGGCTGCTAAACTGTTGATGCATTCTTAGTACTGAAATGGGCATTATTAATGGCACCATTTCATTATCTCCCCCATCACTATTTCGCACAAGCCGCTACCCGTTATATAGTTTCAAGTAAACTGGTCGCCGGATCCAGGAGACTATCATTCACTTAAAATAATTTATAACGAGTATAATTATTCTCAACTCCGCACTATAATCATAAGAACGTGATCTTTTCAAGCTTGCGTCATATTCTGGTAAATTGCCGACATCAAACAAAATCATGCACAACACAATTTATTATTACGATGTGCTAACAGAGAGTGATTTTACTTTTGGCTGGTATAATCATTACGGCTTAATTTTTTTATTCAAGGCTTTTTCGTGCACTGCCAAGTGATTCGAAAATTGATGTTGTTTATGCACATAATAAAGAAGACATATCGTTATTAATTATTACTTTTTATAGTACAGTGAAATTATAAATAATAGTCAACTATTAATAAAACATGAGCCAACATATAGGCCGCGTGCATACGTCTGCTAAAGTTTTTTTTATCCGCTTTGAAGACCGCCAAGGAAATTTACACAATTATCACCTAGCTAACAATAGCAGTGGCGACTGACTCTTCTATGTGCCCTCAGAAGACAACGCTGGAAATTTTTCACCACCCGCATGCACGGATTTATAACTTAACCGCGCCCAGCATTACTTTTAACTCGACATTATTAGGTATACCGGTATCATTAGCATTTTAAATGAATACGCGTACCAGCAAGATGTATATTATATGTTATATTTAAATATATAAAACCTGCTCAAGCCTTACAGCAAATCATTTGACATATATCCAAAATAATTATAACGTGTTTCCAACTGAATGTAACCATTAGATATATTGATTGTATTAATGTATAAAGTCGTAACAGATGCACGCCATTTCCCCTTTACATATTCGAAACAACAATGTAAGGGCTATAAGTTCCGCTTTCCACCTGCCGCGGTACCACCGTCATATTAAATTACCTCCGTAATGTAATTCGAATTATACTATTAATATCCGTTCGCGTCGTTTTTATAATTTCCTGTGAATGCGAATTTTGGAAACGGTAAGAATTAAGAAGGCTATTAGAGACTAATTTCGTGTTTCTTAGTTATATAGGTAAGGTAATTAAGGAATATTCAACATAGTATACGACGTAATATAGTTTAAATTTAATATAATCTACGGATGTTTTATATTTAGTTAGCACATTTTTTAGTGTGGCCTTACAGGGGCACACGGAACTCACTTTGACTTTTCCAACGATTTCTATCCAACAAAAAAGTTTTTTTTTTGTCAAAAGCAAATTTTTTAATAGCTTCTGTTTTTTTATAACGACTACAAGCGTTGCTGACACGTTACAGATTACACTTTAATCCCTTTAAAGTAAGTAAATGTCTCCGTAGTCATTTAAAGTTTTTTTTTTAATTCTGACTGTCTCGTTGGTCACGTAGGGTGGAATTGCGACAGCTAATCGGGAGGTCCCGGGTTCAATTCCCGGGACGAACATTACAACATTTTCTAATTGTAGTATTATTACTTTTTCTATTTCTAATAGTCCTAAATATTTACTATTTCTAATAGTCGTTCTTGTAGTAGTCGTTCGGAGTTAGGATATGTACCCGATGCATAGCAATAGGCCTATTCCATAGTGGGATGTAAACGAACTGGTGAAATGTGGGAGTGTTCTGCATTCCTCTGCCTACCACTACTGGGATTACAGGCATGAAGTTACGTTATATTTTAATTCTTGTATCGAAATAAAGGAGATCAATAATTAATTATCTATTCCTAAACCTACGTAAGAACATTAAGCGAATATTAAATAAAAATTAAAATCACATTCCTTTTTTAAAATTTTCCTCCTTCAATAACGTTACACGTTTTTGAATAGCTTTCGTTTTCTGTCCAGCCAGCGCTTATCTTTCGTTAAGAGCGATGGGTCAACGCAGTTCGGGTGTGAACGATTTGTTCCCTTCAGCCGCCGACAGCTGACTGACGCGCGTCGAGAGCGCCACAACAATGAGACGACGGCTGTTTAGCTACGATTACCCGGTCATTATACCGTGCTCAACCCTGGACCGCGCCTCGAGAGCCGTACTCGCCGAAGACAGATTATGACATGTTTGTTTGAGCAATGTGTTCGTATTAAACATCGTTTGCAGCCTTCAATGCAGTTCCTTTTGTGATGTTAACAGAGGTTAATAGTCGTAATATGATTATTGTAGCTAATCGGTACAAAAATCTTTTTCTCTTAAAAATATATGTATGTATGTATTAAATATTTAATGAATTCCTTTCTAAGTGCAGAATTTATTCGAAAACTAAGTACCAACTTCTTTACATCCACTCTATCCTCCGGTTACTCGAGAATGTCATCGGCAAACACACGATAACGGATCCTGACTACGCAAAAAAAAATTACGGCGTTCGGCAACAAAACTAAGCGACTTCGAGACTATTGAAAGTCAATGCTCAGCACTCATACATTCCTCTCGAAATATATTTGCCTTAACGCAATACGACTCGTCATTTCGCGGGCGCTACCAGCGAGAAGAGTAAACATTTGTTCAGCCTCCGTACGATACCACCTGAAAGGTGCCTCCGCGGCTTATGACACATCAACATATCATATCTTGCGATATATCGATTGATTAAAGGCACTAATATCGTTACTATGAAAGAATCACGATCGCTTCTATATATCAAGATTACATAAAGGATGGTACAAAAAAATAAACGTAACTTCACGCCTGTAATCCTCGAAGAGGTAGGCAGAGAAATGCAGAACACTTCCATGTTTCATCAGTTACGTTTTCGTCCCACAATGGAATAGATGGTGAGCCTATTGCCATGCATTGGGCACATATCCAGACTCCGAACCACTACTAGCAAATCTAAATCACAAAATTTTGTAGTGTTCGATAAAGATTCAATAAAGGAGTGTCATCCAATCATACATCAAAATAAGGTATAATACACAGTAGGTACAAATAACATTACATTGAAACTTATATTTCGTTATTCGCAATCCACACGTCGAACGCAAGGGTCCACGGTCGCTTAATTCCTAAAACAAACACGACTCTACATCATTGACATGTTTATCCGGTGTTTACGCGGCGTAATCGTCGAATCGCCGTAGAAACATCAAGTTCGGCGTCGAGGCGCGCGGCCGCGCGTCCGCTATCGGTCTCGACGCGAGTGACGAATGCAAACGGCGCGTTGAAAAAAACGGACAGTCTCGCCGTTTCGTACGGACGAGACGACACGATAGAAATCTTCGAGTGGCCGTAAAATGATGCTTTATTTTATTTATTGCCATCGATTTTATTGCGACGGATCTCACGCAATCAGATGTGTTGCGATGTGTCGGGTGTTTGTAAAATTATAAACGTCACCTGTCCATTTAACTGTTCTTATATAATGTACGTGATGGTGAGTGAAACGGTGTAGAGTTCTGCATATACTATAGATGATACGAAACTGTAGCACAGTACCTGTAGTACATGTGAGATTATTTATTTAGATTATTTAGAGATTATTAAGATTTATTAAGTATAGTGTAATATTACGCTTGTAATCCTCGAATAGATAGGCAGTGCAGTATTATATAGTAACAAAAAAATTACGTTTGCGTCCCTCTATGAAATAGGCGGTTATACTCCATATACCAGGCATAAATCTAGAAATTTAAATTTAATAAAACCCAATATTACCTGACCTGGGATTCAAATTCAGAACCTTTCTATCGGTAGTTACGTTTGCAACCACTCGGTCAACGAGACAATCATTCTATATGTATACGTAATATTAACGTACATCACGCCCGTAACCCCAAAAGGTAGGCAGAGGGGTGTAGAACACATCCACGTTTCACCAATTACGTTCATGTCCCACTATGGAATAGGTGGTGAGTTTATTGTCATGCATCGGGGACATATCCAGATTCTGAACCACTGCTAGAAAATCATAATTAGATTTTTTTTGTAATGCCCAAACCGGAACTTGAAACCGGGACTACCCGATCGGCAGTCGCACTTACAACCACCACGACCAACACGGCAGTCAATGTTATAATTGATCATAACATATTATTTCCAGTACCGCATGTTATTATTAATGCAAACTTATCTAGCCTATTGTCACGAAACTACATAGCTTATAATTCTCAATAAATTATCGTGTGCAACACAGAAAACAAAATTACATAAATTCTATTACTTCAACAAATCAACTGCTTGAATATTTATGATAATGTTGGAAAAGGTTGCATACAAATTTGGCAATGTAGAGATTTGGAAACCAAAATCGAATAGACAAAATACGATATACAAATCGGCTCAACTTTACTAGCGCAGTCTTATTTACGGGGCCTTATGCAGTACCCGGCACAGATAGCCATACAAGACAAAGAGATAAATGAATCGAGAGTTAACAATTTCAATATACTCTTTCAAATCTGTTGAGCAATATTCAAAATACGTACTCTTAGGCAAACGTAAACGTAACCGGTGAAACGTGGGAGTGTTCTGCACTCCTCTGCCTACCTCTTCGGGGATCACAGGCGTGAAGTTAGGTTTACGTTTCACTTTTGAACAACATGTTAAGTTTCCAATAGTTCTAAGGCACTCAGGTACGTTGAAGTCATTTGCTATAGGACAGTGATGTTTATAAACAGCGGTAATATGTGAAAATGATATAAAATGAGAGCGGACTCTAGATACATCCGGTCCACGAGACCTACTCCGAGTCGCGTTGTACGAGCGTCCCGAGAAAGAGTATAGAGAGAACGCCTACCGTACGGAACGCGTCCGATCCTATCGGAGAAACTGCCGACTGCCAAACTAGTTTCACTTTACAGTTACGAGACGAGACGATTCGATTCTGCGACTATAGTTAGTCGATGGTCCAGTGGACGCGAGCGGGACCGATGCGGAATTCGTTCTGCGAGTTCACAGTGTGCCCAACATGATATCGATTTCCTGCGAAGATGAATCGATTAGAACATCTGTTTACACGACATTTGGGTCAACGCTATCAATGGCGTAGACGCTGTCTAACGTTCAGCAAATAGTTAGCAATGTTCGGTCTTAATGTAATATTGAAACGCAGTAATAATAACACAATATATGATAACTATGGCGGATTAAGAATTTAATTTGTTTTTAACTGTATGACTTTCAAGGAAATCGTAACATTACATACAGGTACATTTTGCTACCCAATGACAATATTAAGCAATCTAGTTTAAAAGTATACCAAGTTTAATCTTTACTCTATCATTTTCACTGATCAAAAGATTACATCTAAGTACATTGTAATGAACTAAAGTAACCATTGAATTGAACAAATTGTATCAATCGACTGTTCAAAATGACTGATATATTATGACAAATCAATGAAGAAATTGGACCTTCAATATTTAAGTCTATGAGACGTTTTTCTCAACGCTTGAGGATACATATATGTACACATAGTCGTAAGTATATGTCTTCGTGAAGTCGTGAAACCTTGAAGATTGGAGCGGCCTCATTATTTCTGCTGCGGGTTTTTTAAAACTCTTTGTTTTATTGTTCCAAGGAGTATGCCCGTTCGCTTATCGTGTGTTGTCTAATTATCTGATTAAACAAGCTTCCGAATTATCAGATGCGATTTGATTTATGAGAATCAAAACTATCATAATAAAAGCTTTTTAAAAATGAAAGGTTTGATCTGCCCTCTACTTAATTGTCAACATTTCTACAGGACTGAATTTTTTACTTGCGAAACACTTTTATTTAACGTTGATTACAAATTTAGTCGTGATCAACAACTATATATGGAAAATAATAAAAATGTACCTGTAGATAAAAAATCTATGTACGAATCGATATGTAACATACGTTTATTATGAATAAATTTATGAACATACCAGAGCTCCATATAAAAAATATGATAAAGTTAAACATTTTTTTGAACTAATAATAATCAAACCTGTAATCCTTTAAGGGGTTGACAGAGGAATGTTATACAGTCCCAAGTTTCACCAGTTATCTTTAAGTGCACTATGGAAAAAGTGGTGAATCTATTAGCGTACACCGGGCACATATCCGATTTTTTTAAACTTTTATAATTCTCCTTTTAAAACTGAGTTTGCACAAATATGGAAAATTACTATCCGCTTCCTATGATAGAACACTCTTTAAATATTTTTAAATTTCAAATTTAGAATAAGAACGTTCAACGTTCCTTCCTATTAAGCGAGCCGGCTAAAGTCGCAGGCCTCTTCGCGCACGCCTTGTTAGGTAATTCCGCTTATTTAGACGTCTCACATTCAATGGCTACTATAATATATGATGCATAATCACACTCTCTACTCCAATACACATTTATTAGACATTCAAATTAACCTTCTATGGTAATAACATATCGCGATTCTGGGCGTAAGGGATAGCGGCTGAATCAAAAACGTACTAAACGATGTAAGTAGCCCAAGTCACTCATCACCGACTTCAAAAAACATTGCTCTAGTGTTAAACCTAGAACATAATAAAATACCTACGTCTGCTCATTACTTCGAAACTCACTGCGGGCGTTCATTAGGGGGCCAAGTGAGACATCATAAAACATTATAACTTCCCCACTCAAAACTATAACACGGTTCCGAGTAGCCGGTGGTATCAAGGACGTGTTGAGATTACCGCTTGTAGCCACACCAGATCAATATCCATACGTATGTACCTATCTATGTAGGTTGCAGTACTTGCAGTGATTACCTATATAATAGTATTAACTCATCCTCGACGTAATCAAATACGACGTAATCTTTGTAGGTGGCAAAGCATGTGTCAATATAATTATTGCCAATATAATTGAAAGATAATTAATAAAATGCATTCTTACAGAGATCTTACGATAATTGACCAGCATATTTAAATGCTACATTTATTATCTACCAAAAATAATAAAATATAGTAAATTGTAGGAGTCTGTCAAGCATTAATTTATTAATTGGATATGCAATGTTCAACCAATATATTAAGTTTTTTAATTTGATACCAATTTGATTTACTTACATAAAAAGGTGTAGTGAGGTTGAACTTTACAATATGGTACAACTCTGTTATTCGTCACATGTCGTATTTTATTTTGTAAAAATATCATATTTGATGTATGATATTTTGTGAGTAATTAAATTCCATAATGAGAAACTCTTTAGGTACAGGTCTCCCACGTACCGTGTAGCGAAATCAGCAAATAAATATAACATTGCCATATACATCTACGTAAGTAATTTTAAGTAGGAATTTGGATTATGTACTCATACGTACGTTTAAAGCTTTGTTACTAAATTACATTAACTGATTTCTTCTTGCATGTGACAAGATAAACAACAGGTGTTTACGTCATTATTATTCTAAAATCAAATCATGGAAGTTTTGTATCAAAATAGAAATACAATTTCCGTACAATAAGTATCATATTTCCGAAAGTTTCCGCACAATAAGGATCGTGTTCGTTTAAATTGTAACAGTGAAACCTTACGTTGTGGTTTAACAAACGTGCTACGTTATTAAATTAAAAAAACCAATGCAGGTAACGGTGTCGGCTGTAAACAAACGAAACCAAGAAAAATAATACTCATTACATTAAAAGTTGCAACTATAAATGATTGGTATGAAAATATCAGAGTAGTTTTAAGTTATGTAAATAAGTTCCCGGAAAACCCTAGGGGACATTATAATGGAAAATCAATTTGATTATGACCTAAATTTACTGCGAAATTACTTATCTTACTAATTATTTGCTACTAATTTTCTTCTGGGAAGTATTTTTCAGGTAGGTGCATAAAATACCGTTTTCATTAAAAATGTTTGCCAATTAATATTCAAATATTTTGATTTTGTGATTATTGCATAGGTAGAAAGTAGTTAATTTAACTCATACATAAGACACGAATGAAAGTGTATGTGTTCCGCTTCTAACCAACCATTGCATAAAAACATAAAACAAAATGTGTTTATTATACTTTTCTTAAATTATAAGAAGTGATAAAGAAGTCCGAATCATTAAGTTTAAATTTAATATGAGTACCTACTTTTTAAAAATTAACTGTTATTTTTAAGTATACTGAAATACTAAAGTAACTGACCTTTGGCTAAATTATATAGTCTTCAGCAATATCCAAAGAGCACAACACATAAATACGAAACGATATTTTTTTCATTCACAATCACTTACATCGTCGTATTTAGGTTATCTTATTCAACACATTTCTATAACACATCCGATTATGCTACTTTGATATAGCATTAACGATGAGTACCACACGCAGAAAAAGCGTAACCCAACGCAAATAAATACACCGATGAAATTCGAAATTTACATTTATTTCTGATACCGGTAACTAAATTTGAAGTGCGCGCGGCATTATTTCGTAGCGCGAAAACTGAGAAAACGTACGCCGCTGCGCGCGCGACTCGCGTGCAATGGCCGCATGTGCCGACAGCTGACTGATCGCAATTCGGAACAACACAACCACTGCAATAATTACACAGTTCCAATTTTTCTTTAACCTTAACCAACCAGCGTGTGCAGATACGTGTAGTTCTATCTCTGTTAGTGATATATAGAACTTACTTCCTGTCTCTGAAATGCGATTACGGAGACCGGCACGGCGCGGATGTTGCGTGCCATAATGTATAATAAATTGTGGATACAGATTTACCTCTTGCTGCAACTAGGTGTGATTTATGTACGGAACTGTGTCGAATTAACAATTACTGCTCTAAAGTAACGTTGGTCGAACCGTTATAATTGTGGAGCCACGTTAGTTATTGAAGTGTTATTCCATAATATATTTTCTGTAATATCGATTTATTGATGTCCAGTAACAAATCGCTTCATGAACTACCATGATTTATTGACTCATAATCAACACTTTGTAGTCAATATTATTCGAGTGAACCGCACCTAGCAATGAAAGAAAGAAAATATTATAAGGCAACATTTTCTCAATTTAACCGGACATCTTGTGAGAGTTTAAATTAGATTTTATCGGTACTTGTACGCGGCTTTATCGAGTAACACTAACAAGAGCATGCCCTTTAAATGGCAATCAACTAGTATTTACGTATACCAAAGCCAATTAAATACCACCCTCGAAGTCTTCCGTATAATCCTACTTTTATGTATTGTACATTCAAAAACATCGTTTTGAATACAATAGCATTTGTAAACCATAAGTAGAGCCTTTCACCGCGCCCATAGTATTATAGAAGAAATGTCACAATCGCATGAAACTGGTATGACGCTCACATCTGCCGCTAACATTTTGCGGGTAAATTTTCGAATTGTCGTGACATGATGAAAATGTTTCCTACTTCGATAGAGCACATTGTGAGAAACACGATCGACTTCGTGGTAGCCCTTTGTCGAAGGCACTTCAGTACAAAGTACCTAAGCTTAAATCTAAAGCACGATCTCTCTCATGTCGTTTTACAAAATAGAACTACATAAAGTCGAAACGATAGTACCAAGTGGGTAAATAATTCAAATTAAGCTTGTGGAAAGACATTTATATTATGTACATTTTATGTTAAACTTTTATAATTTCGTATATTACTTTATGTTTTAGAAATGATGCACAAATATCGTTTCGTGTGCTAAATGTGCATAAAAGTAAGATACCTTTAGGTATATTATTCAAAATTTCAAAACTATTATTAACCAGAAATAAATAGAAACATTGTAGGTATTTAGTGCGTCTTCTACAACATCATATTACCGCACTACACTATAATCCGTAAAGAAAGAATACAAACTTAGAAATTAAAATTACGTAATTACATACAAACCCTGCGAATCTTCCACAGCCGTCAAATGATTTATGTTCAAATTCGCCATAATAGCTCCATACATGAAAACGATTTTTATAAAACCATATATCTATGGGTATTAGGAATTATAATAGGGAGGCCAGAACTCAACTATCTTGACGAAATTCAAATGTGTAGAGAAGTTAATCCGTAATAGTACTTACCAAAAATCCTACACATTTAAATTAACACGAACCCTGTAATATTTTAAATGTTCTGAACAGATGCGATGCCATTAAAATCCGTCTAAACTTAACGTCATGTTGACTTGAGCTAAGAAACACCGAACATTGAAATTTATTATAATTCGGTCGTGTCTGTATTTCATTAAAAAAATTGAAAAACATACGCAAATTGATACCTGACAGGTAATGTTTATTGGACCGTGCATTATATATCTACCGTGCAATTCGAGCTCGCAGCGCCATGTCAAAAGAGCGCGCTAAAACCGCGCCAACACGCCCGACAAGGCACGCTAACAATATTGACGTTTAAGAACGCGATATTTATATCTTTGTCTAATATTTGAAATGACACTATGACTGAATATTAGATGACACACTGTCTGATGGAAGAGGCGGCGGAAAAGTGGACGAATGTAGAAGCACCTAAGGTTTACAAGGTTAGATATTTTGTACTCGGCGCTCTGCATAACAGCTGATGATATAATAATAATAACTTCTCATTACTTAAACTAATCACTTAATGGCATCTCTGACTGTCCCTTGGCTGGTAATACTGGGTAACAGAAGTTCTGCACTGCGTTCAAATATTCGAATGAACAGAACAAATTTAATATTGTTTTAACGTCTGGCAAATATTTCATAGAATATGTTTATGTAGCTTTGATTAAACATTGCAATCAAATTCAATCAATGAAGAAATAAACTAGTAAGCGTGTAGTACATTTGAATATATTTCAGTAATCCAGTACAAAGTTATATTTACTATCAATCAGATCTTAGGTCATATTTTAGAAAGCATGTACAATCTTCAAGACGTTTAAATTACATAATTTTCTTTTAATGGGAATAGTGCATGCGTTTATATCAGAAACGATATATATTAAAAATAACAAATATAAGGATATATAGTCTTCGTCACAGTTACGCAATTGAATGATATACAGTGTAGATAAACCAATTTATATATAATTTATACAATTACTATTTTGAAACTGAAAGAATCACTGCATTTTATGGTAACACGAGATTTGCTTAGTGAGTTTCAACATTTACTAATTTTATTCTTTCCAAAATAAGGCCTTAGAATTAAACTACAGCTTCTTGTCGTGTAAATCAGTCTCGCTTAAATAATACATATAATAATATTGTAATTTATGGAATGAATTCGCCTCCAGTTTTTGAATAGTTTTATCTGGTACACTGTGAGTGCATCTACAATTTTATCATAAATTAATAATAATATCAATATTATTGATGAGGGAAATACATTCCACTAGTGGTTATTAATATTGCAATAGTATTTATAATAAACAACTTTTCAAATGCTTGAATAGCTCTTCCAAATGCTCAAATAGATAATCTTAGAACTAAAGTACAATACGTTGACATGTTATATACAAATTATAGTTGCATAGGAAATCATATCCAGTTAAACAAATTTTCCACTATGAGTACAAGGTTTAATGCAGACATAACAATAACAGTAAAAATATTACTAAGTGACATCACAAAAACAGTAATTTATGATGATATCATTTGCTGATTTTTCAAAAAAAATAAGCTAACTGCTTATATATATTTCGAAGTAGACTTTGGTTACAATTAGTAATCATGGTTATCATATTTTACCAAGAAATATTTAACACACAGTTACCTATGCCTAGATAATTATTTGGAATTGTTTCTTTTAACATCCTCTGTCCTAGATTTTACTTTAGCAAAAAATATAATAAACACGAGAAAGTGATATTGTAACATATCTTTTATATGCATATTCAAGGGTAATCACTAATTTATATAATAAATTGAGTAATGTTTTAGAATTCCATTAGTTTTTTTTTTATACATTAATATTGTTATAATAATCTTTCATT
>DWEI01001200.1:0-17525 GCA_018245875.1 Mysoria ambigua | reverse complement strand
CCCCTCCACCTGCCGGAGCCCTACACTGCGCGGGCCCAGCCCGTCTCCACCGCAGGACACGTCCGCGCCGACGGCGGCCTGTCCCGCGACTGACGCCCACTGCCCCGCCCACGGCCGCGCCAGCTCGCCGCTCCGCTGGGCTCTGTCCGTAACCTCAGTTCTCTGTCGGACCACCTCGTTTGGAATTCGATCCTTCAGGTGACATTCTGGTGAGGTGTTCGTCAATAAAACTATATACATTCGTACTTCTGCACTTCCACGTGGGCCAGCTGGTTGGTGAGCCGGTGCACCTGGTCCTCCAAGCTGCAGTTAATCCTCTTCAACTCGGCGAGGGTCGACTTCGCGCTGTCCAGCTTCTCCGCGAGCACTCGGCGCTCGTTCTCGCAGTTCCCTGGAGTCAGTCCGAATTAATCCAAAATACATATAAAGAAACACTGAGCTCCCTTCATAGCCCCTCTTATCGTTCCTCAGCTACGAGCAGGGGTCGAGCTGAGGGCCAAATACGTGCTATCAGACTCTACATAACTTGTCGAAAATCTACTGGAGTAATCGTAGTGCGCAGATTTCCTCACTTTAAATATTGAGTTATTTTATCTATTCAATTACTTTTTCATCTCCTTAATGCATTTGTCTGTCTCAACTTTTTTGTAGCTAGTAGTTTTATAAATATTCATTATCATTCATTATCAATATTATAAATATTCATTAAAATAAAAGCCATCTTTTAAACTATTTTGATTCTGACACTTGATATGTGTCAAATAGTAAAATAACGAAATAAAATTGAAGGGAATAAGAACTAAACAACCGATTGTTACTGTAAATGACTAATACGTCGCGAGGCGCTCACCGACGTTCTTCTGCAGCTGGCGCAGCTTGTCGAGCGCGGTCTGCTCGGCGAGGCGCGCGTCGGCCAGCAGGCGCTGCGCCTTGCCCAGCTCGGCGCGCAGCTCGCCCTCGGCGCCCGCGGCCTGCTGCAGCGCCGCCGACAGCTGCTCCACCGTGCCCTTCAGCGACGTGCAGCGGTCCTCCAGCGCGGCGCTCGCGCGCGTGTGCCCCTCGCAGCGCTCTTGCATTTTCTGATAATGCATTCGAATGTCACTGGTGGTGAAAATTGTTAGCTCTGTTTGCGGTCCGGTCTGTTAGTATTGTTGTATTTCTCCCCATGCTTAAATAAAACTAAACAGCACACCATTGGACAAAAGTATGTCCAGTAGTACTCAGTTTGTAACGCATGACACTGAGCCAGCAGCGACGGAGTGCCCAGCGCGCACCTTGAGCGCCAGCTCGCGGTCGCGCGCGGCGGCGGCGGCGCGCTGCACGTCGCCCTCCAGCTGCGCGCGCCGCACGTCGAGCCGCGCCGCGCGCCCTGCGCACCGACACTTCCACTATACGTTCTTTATTTAAAATTAATTTCTTCCTCACACATTTTTTAAATTTGATAACATCCATACAAGCTCTTTATTTAAAATTAATCACATCCTTAGACATTTTTTATTTAAATTTAGCCCTTGAGAAACATTCCAATTAGCATTACTACCGCGTTGTGCTACTTACACCGCAGTATACAATAGACGAACACAAACATTTTGGATGAAGTATAAAACAATCAATGCGGTACATAGTGTTCTGCAATATTTAAAGGGGTTGTATTTACATGTTCAGTTAGTTGTAAACAAATTATTTCTTCAAATTTAATACACGTTCTACCAAGCACGAATAGTAAATCTCCATCTGTCTACCTTCAGCAGCGGCCAACGCTTCCCGCAGCTGTCCGACCTCTTGCACACGTTCGGCCAGTTGCGCTCGCAGATTTTCGCCTTTGTTCTGATAAAAAAAAAACAAGTTTATCAGCAATAATTATATGAAAATCACCTATGAAACATATGAAAAGCATATGAATTATATTATAAAAAATATTACATAACAGAGAAATATTAAATTTGCTGTGTAAAGTTTACCTCATTTTGAACTTTTTCTTCAGATACTGAAGACAAGGCGGCTTCCAAGCTAGTAATCTTGTCCCTCAGATTACTGATTTCAACGGTCTTCGTTTGTATTGATTCCTCCTAAAAATCGGTTACTTTAATAGAATGACACAAAACAACCCCACATTAATAATTCAAAATCTAAGTCAATCCGTGAACTGAAATCTCCCTTTTAGGAACCTGTTGTTAAGTGCGGAAGGGTTCTTAAGAGTCGATAGACGTGAGGTGAAAAAAACAGCAATAGAAGGGTAGTTTTTGTGTAGTAAGGTAATTCCAATGGAATTTCCAATAGAATAGATCCCTCTCGCTCAGTGGAATGTAAATGCGACGCGTGGAACGTGCAAGCGCACTGCGCCCGTCGGCGACGTGACGGCGTCCGCGGAGAGAACAGGGGACCCACGAGCGCGTGCGCGTGCGCGTCGCGCTGCGCCAGCGCGGCCTGCAGGCGCGCGCGCTCGTCGTGCGCGCTGCGCAGCGCGCCGCCCAGCGACTGCAGCTTGCCCTCGCCCTTGCCCTGCTGCTCCGTGGCCTCGCGCAGCTGCTTGCGCGCCGCCTGCAGCTGGCACTTGTACTCGTCCTGCGCGAGCGTGCCGCCATATTAAATTAGCGCTAGCAAACAAACAAGTCTAATAGGCGGCTTGCTCTTTATTCTAATGGTACAGAATTAGAAATAAAATTATAAAGCACGAGAGGAATACTTAACGTGAATAGATTTAAAAAGTGGTTCCGGGATATACCACGACAGATTACAATTTTTTTGCCAATAATCTATATTGCCATAAATTTTCGACACAGAATTGAATGAAAATACTTTCTGTATAGTTTCTTTAAACAATAAATAATCAGTATATTATGTGTTATAACTGTTACAATTATCATTATTATTGTGATCATCATCGGCCTTGCAATCCACTGTGGTACATAGCCTCCTCTAAGAAGTTATCCTCTAAGGGGTCATAATCGGCGCGCTCCGCATGCGGGTCGGGAACGCAGTCGGGTCGCAGCCAGTGGGAAGCGGACAGACCGCGGCGGCCGACGAGTTTAGTCGGTTCTGGCGACATCCTGTGTCCCGGCACCAAGTCGGGATATATATTCTTAGTTTGCCTCAACACGGATAATACACAATATGTGTTAGAATATTTAATGAATAAAATGATGTAAGGCTGTTCCTCTTCGTGTACCTTCAAGGAGGAAAAGATGTGAAAGTATTTCTGCCAAATCGTTAAGAATAGTTTTTATAATCAGTTTACCTTTTCGCGTTCGATCTGGCACACTTCATGCATCAGATTGCGTATGCCCTTCTTCAGCGCCTCGGGGTCCACGTCGATGATCTCGTTGCGATCCTCGGAACGGTCGCGAGCTGTATTTGAACACTTTCATTAATACGGTTTATGTGATAGAGTAGCGTCTCGCCGAGATACAACGCGGCGCTCGCACCTCGGTGCGGGCTGTAGCGGCGCGCGGGGCTGGCCAGGCGCCGCGCGGCCGCGCTCACGCTGCCGTCGGGCTGCACGCCGGCCACGCGGCGCAGCGCGCGCGCCAGCGACGCCAGCCGCGCGTCCGCGTCGCGCCGCGCCGCCTCGCTCTGCGCCAGCGCCGCGTCCAGCGCGCGCGCGCGGCCCTCGCTCGCGCCCAGCCGCGTCTGCACCGCCACCGTTACGGGTTTTCCATTATTTCATTAACCTCAATGAACGTTAAACTATTGTAATGGTAAAATAGTACATATCATTATATTTTTTTTAACTTTCGTAATATAATTAAGCGATGATTTAAATACTACAAATGTATTTTATAATTAAAAAAACACTCAAAATAAACAAAAAATATTATAAGCCATACCTTCAACTCTTGAATCTGCTGCGTCGCGTCCGCCAGACACACCTCCAAGTTATGCTTCAGCTCCTCCAACCGGCGCTCCTTCGAGCGACAGTCCTCCAAGCGCAGCACCAGCTCCTGCAAGCACACTCGCCGGTCAGCTCGCGTCGCCCCGTCGCGCCCCGCGGCCGCCCGCCCCGCGGCGCACCTGGTCGCGCGCGCGGCACGCCTCCTCCAGCTCGGCGGCGCGCGCGCGCGCGGCGCCCAGCTCGGCGCGCGCGGCGCCCAGCAGCGCCTCCAGCTCGGCGCCCAGGCGCTTGGCCGCCGCCGCCTCGCCCGCGCAGCGCTCGCGCTCCTCGCTCTCGTTCTGCACTCTGCGGCAACCGTGCTCCGTTACATTACATTACCATTCCACCGCACTTCATAACAACAGACAAATAGTTTGCGTTCGCTGATTTAAATTTACAATTATTATATACCTGTAAAATAAATTATTTGTAAATTTATCAGTTGACATTTAGTTATAAATATTTTCAACAAAATACCTAGACTGCAATTCTTTGATGTCATGGTGAGCCTGTTCCAGAGCGGCCCGCTCCCTCTTCAGCTGCGCCTCGGCGGCCTTCAGCGAGCGCTCCGCGTGCTCGCCGCCCGTCTCCGCTTCCTTGAGGATGTTCTGTACGCGAGAGAGCTCCAATTCGAGCGACGTACGGTTTTCTTCGAGCCCTGATAATCGACGAAAATGATCGCTTCACATAATATGATTCGTGTAAACGAGGCGAAAGTACTTCATCCGATCGAATCTTTAACTCGCACTTAGACAAGGCAGAGTGAGACGGTGGCGCGGGCTGCTACGCACCCGCTATCTTGTGGTAGGCGTCGTCGCGCGCGCGCGCCGCGTCGCGCCGCTCGTGCTCGCAGCGCTTGACGTGGTCGCGCAGCTCGCGGCACGCGCTGCCGAGCTTGTCGCGCTCGGCCGCGCACGCGCCCAGCTGGCGCCGCGCGTCCGTCAGCTCCTTGCGCAGGCTCTCCGACTCGTTCTCCACTGTTCCGAGTGAAGCATGTGTATTCATTCAGGGAATTAAGTTGGGATTTAAAAGTAATTTAAACATAAACGAATTGTAATTTTTTTCTACTAGGTTAAAATAAGTACATAAAGAAGTATGATGGATTATTCCTTGTTACAAAACAATTATTTAAATCGAAACATTAAATGTTCTGCTATATAACAACTATAACTACACAAAAACTCCTTACATTCCTTCATCTTCCTGATCGTCTCCTGCAACTGCACGTATGTAGCGTCGTACTTGTCCTCCACCAAGGACAGCTGCGCCTTGGTCTCCTGACACTCGCGGTTGCACGCCTCCTTTTCCAAGTGCAGCTCCTTAATTCTGTTCTCGAAGCGGGCGCACTCGTCTTCCGCTGCACCCCTGTGGAGAACGCCCCGCGTAAATCAGGCGTCCGCTGCGGCGAGGGCGCGCAGAGGGCGGCGCGCGCGTACTTGGCCTCGTCGAGGCGCGTGCGCAGCGCCGCCAGCTCGTCGCGCAGGCGCGCGGCGGCGGCGCGGTCGGCGTCGGCGCGCGCGGCGGCGTCGCGGCGCGCGCGCTCCAGCTTGGCGCGCTCGCCGTCGGCGCAGCGCCGGCTCTCCTCCAGCCGCTCGGCCAGCGCCTGCTGCTCCTGGTGCGCTGCGGACGCGCGCCCGGGGTTCGAGGAACTCACGTGAACATGTTTCGAGAGAAACAAATTGCATGGACAACGACACCAAATGTTCGAATAAAGAAGCGATTGTTTGTTAAGCATATATTTTTCTCAAAAAACAAATGTGATTAAACATTTTAATGCAAACGTACTTCATCCTAGGCTACATTAAAATTTATATTGATCATAAAACAGTTATATACAATTACAAACCGACCCATCAACAAAGCCTGCTGTTTATCGTTCTCCGCCCGTAGCAAGGCTTCATCGTGCTGCACGACCAGCTGGTCGCGGAGAGCCAGCAACTTCTTCTCTCGCTCGCGCGCGCTGGCCTCTGATGCTTCCTTCTCGCTCGTTAGGGTCGCTATAGTGTGGCTTAACTTTTGCTCAAGGGTTTGACGAAGTTGTTCCTAGGAAATTGAAATTTATTGTTAATAATGTAAGACAGAAGGTTGTCCCCCAATTCCGTGTAACACAACACAACTGATTGAAGAAGAATACTACATTCTTTATAACTACCATTCACAAAAGAACTTCACTCGTCAGCATTTCCAGCTTTGTTAATTTCCTCCCAGGATTATTTGAACTAAGCGAAGACGTTTGTTTATTCTTCGTCTTTCTTTATATCCTAATTCTGTATAAGTGAAATGGCTACAATGTACCTTTTCCTCCTTCAGCTTCGTGATATTCTCCGTGGTGGTGCGATTGATGTTGGTGATGATCTGCTGGTACTCCGCCTCCTTCTTGCCGGACTGCTGGGACATACTGTTCTTGGTCTCGCGCAGCTTCTTCTCGCTGCACTCTAAGTCCTTCGTGAGGCGGTCGATTTTACCTGGTGGCCAGAAACTAGACAGCTTAATACAAACATATTCCGACAACTTAGCGCATTAGCTAAGTATTCTCATCACTGACATTTTTCTCCAAGTGATTACGCTTTTGGGACTCACTATTATGTTTGAATTTTAAATCACAAAGTTAAAAAATATTTTTTATGGTGAAGTATTAAAAGAACATTATTATTATATTAACTACAATGCTAACAGATAAGCACTCTGACCAACAGAACTCTTTATCCTGAAAGAGATAACAAAAAATTGAGACACAACCCATTGAACACTTCCAAGAGTCGCTGGAGGTAGACAAGGAGGATAGTAAGGGGTACCCTTGTGGCCCTCGAGCTGCACGCGCGCGTCGTGCAGCGCGCGCTCCAGCGCGGCGCGGCGCCCGTCCGCGTCCTCCAGCAGGTTGGCCGTGTCGAACAGCGCCGCCTCCAGCGCGTCCTTGTCGGCGCGCGCGCCCGCCAGCTGCTCCAGCGCGTGCTGCCGCTCCTTCTCCACGCCGTCCAGCGCCAGCTGCGCTCAGCGCGAATACTATTTATGATTATGATCGAAAAATACATACACATTGATCATCATAAATTTATGAAATGAGCAGTAAGGTCCCAGTAGCTCCACTTATTTTTTATGAAAGCATATAAAGTGTCAAGATGACTAAACGTACAAGATATCTCGTTGATTTCATGATTGATAACAATAAGTTCATTTGATTCTAGAAAGTTCTTTCCACTACCGGCCAGATACAGAGCCGAGAATTCAAATATAATAACAACATATGCTATAATATATAAACATTTGTTGAGATCTTACCTGCTTCTCCTCGCCGCTCTTGGCGTGGTCGTCGAGAGCCCTGTTGAGCCGGCCGACGGTCTCGCCGGCCTGCTCCAGGCGCTGCTGCAGGCGCGCCATCTCCTCGTGCAGCGCGTCCCTCTGGCGCGCCGCGGCCGCGAGCTGCGAGCTCAGCTCGCCGCGCTCTCTGCCCACAAACGTCACTTCTGTAGCCAACGTTAATTCATCACCAGTATTCATTTATTTCATGCGGATTTCGACATGTAACGAAGATTCTATATCGGCTGTCAAACAACTCTAATCCTTGGTACATATTGATTGTTCATTTTTGCACACTTATACAATATCTCAAGATTAGTTCAAACTGAATTCGGTATCTTTTCTGCGTTCGCCTTGTGAATGAAGTGATAATAATACACATATATGTTTTTTATTAATAACAAAGAATACTTTTAATAAATATAATTTCAGATATGTCTTCCAATACATCTGTAACAGCGGACATCACGACTATCGTTATGCTCGAAAAACTTATTGCTTAAAACATATAATTATCATGTATGTTATAACATGAACTCTCTCCCACCTCACGACCTGCCGCAACTCCATCTCCACCTTCTCCCTCTCGCTCTCTAGGAACTTGATCTTCTCGTGCAGCGACGCCTTGTCGGCCTCCAGCTCCATGCGCATCTGCTCCGCCGCCAGCAGCTCTTTGCGTAAGGAGTGCAGGTCGCCCTGCAGCTCCGACGACTGGCTAGATAGAGTTGATTTTTCATCTTCGAGCTGAAAAAAGATAGTATAAAATGATTGGTCATCTTTTATTTTGCTATCTGGAGGGAGGAAAGAAGATACTTTTGTAGCTAATTTCTACAACATTTGAAATTCTACCAGAGGTTTATTGCTACAATGAACGTAGCAGGAGACCCACAGGTGCTGCCTGCGGGATAATTTGAAGGAAAATGTTAATGGTGAGCTCGGAACGGTCAAGTGGTGAGATCTTAAAATGCGCACCTACCAGTGCTGTGGCAACGTGACCGTTATAAGTTTTTTTTTTTAATTTACAGTTTATCGAGTTCTCTCTACACATAATCAGTCTATGATTGTAGATATTCTATTGAAGGCACTCAAACGAATCAGTCTATGAACATATCTTCATTTGTTCACCTGATCAAACACAAACTTACTTGTTTAACTTCCTCCTGAAGCTTCTTTTTATCACATTCCACATTCCTCAACGTGGACTGCAGCTTCTCCACCAGCTCCTGCAGGTCGCTGCGCTCCAGAATAGTCCGTTCCAAATCTATCTCCAATTCGCCTGTCAACAACATATTACTTACGGAGTCGAGCGATGAGCTTCACCCAAAACCACTGTCTTGAAAATAATGCCTATGCTAGAAATTTGTAACTCGCGCTAAATATTTCTCGAAAGTATATACACCGATAAAAATCGGCACCACTTCCACAATTACGCAAACGTTTTCAGAACGAAACGCCTAAAAAGTAATCCATTACTTCTATTCTTCTCCATGTGCGACATAATGGAGTCGGCCTCCAGCTTCTGCTGCTCCAGCAGGTCCCTGCTGAGCGCCACCGAGTCCAGCTCCTCGCGCACGGCCACCAGCTCGGCGCGCGCGCGCGCCGCGCGCTCCTCCTCGCCTCTGCAACCAGCGCACCGCGTGTGTACTACTCGCAGACATCGACACGACACTCCCCCGCCACTGACTCCGCCCACCGCTCCGTCTCACTGCTACGTCCTCGTAACGAGTGGCCTAGTTAACTTATGCGAGTTACACATGTCTCCCTATATATCATGTGAGTCGTACTTATAATGTCTTTTATTCAACTATAATCAACTTACGGCCTGTCAATCGCGTGACAGTATCGATAAAACTAATAGCATATGAAAAAATTAACTAATTCATGAAAACTAGTAGCATATGAAGAAATTAACAATACACACCGATTTATCCCATACATAATAAAACTTTAAACAATACAATGTGTAGTGCCCAGGGCATACTGACCTCAGAACGGCCTCCCTGCTAGAGGCGTCGCGATGCAGCTGGTCCACTTCGGCGAGAAGCGCCCTCTTCTCGCTTTCTAACCCTTCTATAGCCTTCTCCAGTCTATGGTTCGCCTTCTGAAGCTTCTCGTAGTCCGAAGTGAGAGACTCCACCTGTGTTATACAAAATTTAATGTTAACAACACTTTTATTGTAATCATGCAAAAAAATATATGTGTAAAAAAGACAAAGCGGTCTGAAATTTCAGGCATCACTTAAACTTGGGTGATATTTAAACTATGAAAGGTTATTTTATATGAAAAATATTGATCTTGTAATTACAAACTTAATTTTTATATTATCATAAAGTTGTATTCACCATAGCATTTATTTCCACTCTGTTTCGTTCTAGATTGTTCTTGTCAATTCTCAATGCCTCTACAGTTTTCTGTAAGGACTCCCTCTCTTGTATAGTTTGATTCAAATCTGCATTGGCTTGGTCCAATTTAACTGTATGAAATATGTGATAAGATTAATATGAATACACATTTTATTATAGTACACATAAAAGGACATGATAATGATATGATATACAAAATATATAAATCATCATCATAATCATCATCAGCGTGTTGCAGCCCGATACAGGGTCGGGAGAGTGTATTCATATTTCATCTCCGACATGGACAAAATGTAATATAATATCTTATATAATCAAAACTTATTTTATTCCAACAGACTTTTAAGTATTAGAACATAGTAGAAAATGCACATAATTATTTACAACAGTGAAATAATTTCCATCATGGACAGAATACCATTCTCACCTTGCAAGTCATTAACTTGAGCCTCCAGCGACAGCACGCTGGCGTCGGCCGCCTCGCAACGCTTCCTGCTCGTCGACAGCTGTTCTCTGCTGTTCTGCAGCTTGACCTGCCGCACGACACACATGGCATGACACGGGGGATCCAGCGGAGGAGGATCAGGGGGTCACGAGCCCTCTCCCACCCGTGGGATGGGCCGGGACTTAGGTGGATCACTGATTAAAATTGTTAAACATGTTTTTATAATTATTTGTCACAATATAGATTTTATTTAGGTACTTTCAATTTTTAAATAATTTAATATATTACTTGACTAATATAATAATAACATTAATATAATACTTGACGTAAAAGCATTATTGGGGAATGAACACATCAAAAATATGACCCCTGGCGCTAACGCTGGATCCGCCCTTGGGAAGAACATCAGAATAACATTGAGACATGCGCTATGGTGTTGAAAATATATAAAAAATAATTTAT
Source organism: Mysoria ambigua (assembly GCA_018245875.1). NCBI lineage: Eukaryota > Metazoa > Arthropoda > Insecta > Lepidoptera > Hesperiidae > Mysoria > Mysoria ambigua. The sequence goes on along the minus strand of DWEI01001200.1, from coordinate 7,087 downwards.
GAAAATGTTCTATAAAACTCACTATTATAGATAAATATTATAAACTGTTATACGGAATCAAAATAGATATACTATTATATTTATATAGTGTACAATGGCTGAATGTAATGAGGGTCGCATTAAAAATAAAGTCGCCCCAAGTCACCTGCAGCTCGTGTATCTGGATCTGGTACTTGTGCAGCGCGGCCTGCACGGCCGACACCGCGCTCTCGGCGAAGGCCGCGGCGCCCGGCGGCGGCGCGCCGCGCGGCGCCGCTCTGCGGGCGGCGGGGCTCTTGCCACATTGGTATGGCCGACACAACACATCACATCACGTGGACATTGTGTCAACATATTGAACAATCTAATACAATCGACAAGGGCGACCGTTTATAAAGATTTCACAGGGGAATGTTAAAAGATGCTAAAGATGAAAATAAAGCACAATTGAATTCATCCAAAACAATGTGTCATAGCACAGTTCGAACCCAACGAACCTGTCGGGCAGATGCACGAGCGAGGGCGAGGCGTCGGCCTCCGAGTCGTGGATGAGCGCGCGGGCCACCTCCTCCAGCGCCGCGCGCATCACGCCCGCCTCCGCGCACTGCGACTCCGCGCACTCGCAGCGCTCCTCCTGGCAACCAGTGGAATTATGCAATACGCACTGTTTATAACGAGCCACCGTAAGACCAGATAGTAGCCTGTCATATTTTCCACGTTGAAACTTAGAATTATCTACAAATTATAAATCTTCTTTTTTATATTTCACATGAATTATTAAATCATAAAACTACACTCATAAAATATTTTTAGTCATTATGATATGATAATTGTAGACCAATGATTATATTATTCACATGCCGTTATCAGAGAATAGGAGAAATATTATTAATATTTCTATGTAATCAATGTTCAGTGAATAAAGATATTATTATTTTTAATTTCAACAAATGTATAACTAAATATATCTAAGCAAATGAAACAAACTGATAAAATCCTGACGGCGAGGAAGCCAGACTGACCAATCCCTGCAACTCGGCCAACAAGCGCTGCACGCGGGCATCGCGCTCCCTCAGCTCGGCGAGCGCCGCGTCCCTCTGCGACGCCGTCTCGCGCAGCTCCGACCGCAGCGCCTCCACGGCCGCGCTCGCAGCGCCCGCAGTGGCCGTTGGTAAAGCTTGTTGCTGGTACTCCGGCTAAAATTGTCACAGTTATTTTAATAATGAATGAAATATTTTTATTAATGAAATTTATAACATTGAGCAGTCATTGTAAAACTATACTTTATATGACAATATTCCATGGGTATTCAATCTTTCCAATGAAATACATAAGATGTATAAATAAACTTTCAAAATTTTCTAATCAAATAACTAATTATGGTTGTCGAACTACCGACTGCACCAATTATGGCTGTCGAACTACTGTCAATATTTACCAACGGTTTAGTGATGAGACAAAGACAGTGAAGGCAAATCAACCATAAACACAGCCAAAGTCAACAATAGTTAAAGATCAAAGATAAATATGATTTACAGTTTATTCCTATCAAATTGCACTACAATCAGCTAAATTATACTAATTTCACACTAATTTCATACATGTCTGAATTTTAATTTTTCACACATCCTATATTGGGTGAAAGAGTATTTATTCACTCAGAGGAAAATAAGTAAGATTATGTGATAACTTCATATTCTTTCACATAATAAAGTTTTCATGAACAAATACACTCCTATAAAATTTACATTTAAAAAAAACTTTACAGTAATCACACTATATTGCCTGCAAATTTCCATCTGTGTTTTGTAACAGTATGACATAAATTAAAATAAAATTAAATAATTACTATTAAATCACAAACCTTCATAGGCTGAGCTGCATAAGCGTTGATAGAGTAACCACTGAGAGTACCAATGAGGTCTCTCGTGGCAGATTCCATGTCATTTCTAATATGATTCAAGTCCCTTTCGGTGCTGTTCTGCATTTCAGAGAAGAACCTCTTCACAGACACGACCTCGCGCCACAGGCTCAGCAGACGATTGTGCTCACTTGAGTAGTATTCATTGAAAGCCTAGCAGAAGCAGAATGTATTATGACACCATTATCTAAGAATCACTCAATCTGTGTATATTAGGAGCCAAACACCTAACTGGTTTTTATAAATAGCCCAAAATTTTAAATTGTAAGGTTAAAAAATTTAGTGGAACTACTTACACTATTTAAATGAGTAATATACTTTAGCATAGAGTATGTTACAATGTAAAAAAAAATATCAATGTGATATCCAATTCCATCATTTGTCCATATTTTTGTGGTTTCCATTACCTAATAAATTTATATGAATTAAAGGTATTTCTAAAGAATTTTATATAAAAGAACTTTTACTTTTACGTATGTATGTAAAGTATGTATGTATGTAAAGTATGTATTGTAAAGTATGTATGTAAGAATACTTTTACACATGTAATAAAAAACTAACTTTGCTTTTGACAAAAATGTCAATCTGTTTTATGCACAGTTTATTCATTTTGTATCTTGAGGTCATAGCAAGTCCAATAGTAATTATATTATGCATATGTTAAATATATATAATACAGTATTATAAGTTCTACAAAAAATTGTAAATTAATGTGAATTCTAATTTCTGCCTATTATCATTTCTTGATTATCCTTTGAGCTTCATATCTATGAAATATGTCTAATAAAACATTTCAAGTTTAATTAGTTTTTGACAACAATGTTTTAACTTAATTTTTCCTAATTATGTTAACATAATTAGGAAAAATTTGTTTACTGCCTAATTGGTAATGTACGTATCAAGTTTGACTGCCAATTGGGAGGTCATGGGTTCAATTCCCTGGTCAGATGCTACAAAATTTTTCTAATTTAGATTTTCTATTAGTGGTTCTGAATCTAGATATGTGTCACCTAGAATCTAGATATTTTGCTTACCACCTATTCCACAGTGTGACATAAACGTAACTGATGAAACATGGGAGTGTTCTGCATTTCACTGCCTATCTCTTTGGGGATTAAATGTGTGATGTTACATTTTGTTTTTAGTGATTTTTTTATCAGTATATTTTAACAATTAAAATAAAAACTAATACTGAGCTTTCAAACACAAAGGTGTGAAAATATTGACATTTAGCCAAAATATGTATACACATTATTTAATGTAAAAAACAACTTAAATGACCTGTTCCTCATCCTTCCATTCATCTTCCTTAATAGACATCTCATCTCGCAATGCCTCCCAATCGTTAGTGAGCTTTTGAAGATCATTAGTGAGAGCTTCATTCAACTGATGAGATTCCTCCAACTGCTCCCGAAGTAAGTTGTTCTGTGACATTAGCTTTTCGCACCTACGAAAACAGTTCGAAATAAATGATTAGCTATAAGACTTTTTACATTTGCAAACATTCCTGTCACTCAGATTATAACTTAGGGTCAATGATTCAGGGAATGAAAACAAATCATCTAATATTTTTAAACATTGAACAAAACAAATATCATTATGATTTTATAATAATGTTAACGTGACTGGGGAATGTTAATTTTAAAAATGTGCCATAATTTGATATAAACCGTTCTGACATACTTTCGCTTTTCGTCGTCTAGGCGACGCAATGCTGTCTCCAAGTCATTGATGCGCTCATCTCTGTGGCTGTCTGATGATGTCGAGGGCAGAGGGGCTGGCAGTGCAATACTCTTAGGTGGTTGCCGGTACGAAGGCTCGCTGCGAGGTGTTGCCTCTGTCATCTGGTTCTCTAATTCTGCGCATCGTTGCTTGTACTGAAGAACCTGGTAGAGTTTCACAAGCGCTATGTTAGAACCTACCTGCAATGACTTTTAACTAGTTTAAACTGTAAGTCAATGTTTTTATTTTGAATTTAGTTTAATGACGTTTGACAGTGACAGTTGACAGCCAAGTGAATGTCAAAGTATGAGGAACTGTAACTAAAGTTATACAGTCAAGACAATCCTCAATCTATTAGATACTTAGAGTTTTAGTAATAAATTAAACTTCAAATATTTTATCATACCTTGGCCTGCAATCTTGACACTAAAGCGGCTTGCCCTTGTTGAGCACGCCGGTAGGCATCTAGCCTACGCTTGTGGTCAGCGCTCTCGCCAGCAAGACGCGCTCGTAGCTCTTCATTTTGCCGCCGAAGGTCGCTGCTAACACTTCCAATAGGAGAATCCATTTCTGGAGGACTTTCCGGAGACTTCTAAAAATAAAACCAAAGTTTATCATATTTTATATGTGCATTAAATATTTTACTATCAAAATCTTACTGTTAAAATATAGGAATTATATAAAAAATTGTACTTCAAGAATAATTAACTTCCCAAACCTATTTGAAGTCGTGATCTTTGACGAGGTGACGATAAATATTGATTATTCAGTATACAATATTATAAGTTAATGAAGATTATTACAAATACCTCCTTCTTTAGACGCTGGTGTGGAAGCGTACCGGTTGGTCTTCTACCGATCGGAGCGCGAGCGCTCCGCGGCGTCGTCACACCTTCCCTTGCAGGCAACTGAAAATCATAAGAAATTAAAGAAAATTCTATTAGCAATTCTCAAAACTTAAAAAATAGTATAGGAATAAACAATTTAACACTCATAAAACCATCGTAACCTGAAATGTAACTTTTTTCTTCGACTTCCGTCTATGTTTCACTTCGTAACATAAATGTCGATAAGAATTTAGTTCGAAAGCCATAACGTGACTTTAGGTAACTAATCTGTGTTTAAATTATTCCACCAGAAAGTTGCAAAAAAAAAAACATAAAATAGGGCACAACGAGGTGTTTTTATTTATTTGTTTTTCGGAAGACTACAAATTGCGGTGGCAATGCACCAAGTTACACCGCGAACTGGTGAACCTTCCGTGGGGTGTTGTGGCTATCGGGCTAAGCATCTAATTACTAACGCCTGTGTTGTATTGCTAACTTACTCACATATAGGTACTGAGAGTTGCGGGCGTCTCTTTTTAACGCTGAATAATGAAAGAGGATGAACCTTTAAGAAATTGTACATATGAACAAAAATTTCCTGCTGGTTTTTCCGAATTATATAGGTGTATTGCATATATGTGTTACGGTGTTGTGCTCTTTTGTTACGGTTTTTTTATTTACTGCGTAATAGGCATATCATATAGTTTATTAAAAGAATTTTGTTTAAACCATCACACATACATACATACATACATATCTTCACGCCGGGTAGGCACAAATATAATTTTTGTTACAAAAAATATGTGCGTTTGTAAAACGATAAAATCTAACAATCTTTCACTATCTTATTTACTTATAAAATGAAAATAAAACAGTAATTTAAAACATAATCTTATTAATTCTTACCCAGTTGTTAAGCTATTATTGTAAAATAGACTACAAAAGGTGGGGCTATTAATCTCATTAGAAACACGCAACACCCTATATATTCATTTTCATTGATAATACGTATCCTAGCAACGCAATCAGAACAGACGCTTCCCTAAGCGTATTTTTTTCTAACTAAAATATATTTTCCTAATATGTTGTGCCATATTCAATAATAGACAATTGAGTAATATTTTCGCTTACATAGCAAAACAAACTAGCTAATGTTGGTAATTGCTGATAAATGTTAATACTCTTATGGTTAATGTTTTTCTACTTGAAACAAGGATATGTTCTGAATCATATACAGTATAATACTGTAAACATTATAGATATTTCCATACTAGCAGTGTCGTTTAAAACGTAAAGCTCGATCAAAAATTACCTGATAATGTACTGTACAACATACTTACTTAGGTAAAAATATTACCTATTCATTCACTGCCTTATGAAATCAGAAGAAAACCAAGTGTTTATCCTCAAATACCAATTGTACTAACAATAATAGTAAAACAAAAGTTTATATAATTACCAATTGCAGCAATAACTTGAGAAATAACTTTGAATAGTATAATCACTTTATACAAAATCGAGTTAAAGTTATAGACAATCCAAATATTATCGTTACGGAACCGTCACCCGTGTAATGCCTGACGCGATGAACGCAGCAAAAATTAGTTTAGTCGATATTACATCAGTCATGGTGTAGGTGAAGTAAATTACGAAAAGTACATTTTTATATTTACACACGTGCGTTCGGCAGACGGGGGGTTGCAATACTGCTACAAAATTTACGATTTATTACACATTTAGGGGTGACGTTCCGCTCAACCGGGCACCCCATGCGCTGTACTACGGCCGTGTTGATAAGATAGCATTTTGTGCTATGTACAAACATAGTCGGGCAAACTTACCTTTAACGCGTTATACCTTGTATTACATATGCAAATAATGTCAAGATTTATCAAAACCTATGACAAAATAATCAGTGGTGTACGTGACAAATACATATATAATATACACATATACATATATAAAATACACATATACACAACATGATAATCATTCGAAAATTAAAGAGTTAGAAACGGGAGGTAGAAAAAAAGTCCCGGCAACTGGACAATGACGTGCAAGCCTTAATAACCACAGCAGTTCCACCGTCACGACAGTCAACAATGGACAAAAGGTGAAGGTATTGATTCCTTTAAAAATTTGAAGGTTAATTTGAAAGCTGAAGACATTGATTGCGATATCCTTAAAAGTAAATACTCATGAGACACTTAATAATTTAATTGACAATATTCATGCTACTCTCTTAATTTAGCTGAGCGGATGCTCGTGGATTCAATTCATTCAGAACGGGTATTTGTACGATAAGAACTAATATTTATACACAATCCAGATGTAATAATTTCATGTATTTAGATTTTTTTATTTATCCCATTTGCTTATTGTAACTCTCTCGTTTATCTTCCTAGTAATAATGACAGTTTTTTATATTTTGATATTTTCAAATACATAGCACAACGCTTCTTAGATTTCTTGAACTTCATCTACGTATGTTTCTTCGTGTATGGAGCACATAGTGTAAATCAAACAATATTCCTTTTTACATTATTTATATTTGGCTGCCTCGTTGGTCGTGTTGGTTGCAGGTGCGACTGCCGATCGAGAGGTCCCGGGTTCGATTCCCGGGTCGAACACTACAAAA
>DWEI01001199.1:0-17532 GCA_018245875.1 Mysoria ambigua | reverse complement strand
AGGGAGGGGACTGCGGAGGGGAGGGGTGGTGAGGGGGTGGGTGGGGGGTGGTTTGGGGGGGGGGGGGGGGGTGTGGGGGGGGGGGGGGGGGGGGGTGGGGGGGCGGGGGGGGGGGGGGGGGGGGGGGGGGGGGGGGGGGCGTATCGTGTCGGCGGCGCAACCTCGTTAGGGCGAGCCTCGGGAGCGGATGCTAATTTTGAACACACATTGTAACGCTCGCCGCGTCGCCGCGGCGCGCTGTACGCGCTGAAACTGGTCATACCGTACGACGTGATCGTACGATACTCCGTCGCTGTACATTATTGTTGACAATTAACAGTGTTTTCACAATCTATGCATGTTATAATCATATCCAGTATATTTGTAAATGTTACATATTGTAATATTTACAAATATCGTTAACAATTATACCTTATTAGATTAGTTTTTATGGGCTTAAGTGATTGATTGACTAAGGTATATTGTCACCATAAACACTTTTCTATTATTAGTGGAGTTTTGCAGCAATATTTTTACAATTCGAGGATGTTATAATCATTATCATTAATATGCATGTATATCTGTGTATGTATGTATTGTTAATATTGTTTTTTATAATAAATACATTTTATAACTCCAGTAAATGCGCAAGCATTTTGAACAGAACACAAACGCCTTTGTTAATAAACCGACACGGCGTGGCTCCGATGCCGAGCTGGGTGTAATAACGCAGACAGCAGAACAAGAATCTGCCATACTCGTACAACACAATTAAGTTTAATAATACATTATAGTGTTAGCGCTTGTACAGCGCTGTTATTGCTTCACCGCTCAGAATTGTACAAATTGCATTTTTATGAGCATTTAGAGTTGGAATGAAGTTTACAATTTAACTGTAGCACTAAAATTATCTAATTTTTACGCATAACGGCACCTGAAAGCCACCATTTTTGCATATTATTGAAACGATTTTTCTAGACTTTGTATTTTCTGCAACCTGCAAAAACACTTGCGGACTAGACTCCTGCATCACATAAACATCTGTATTCGAAAGACGCTTTGCATCTATATAATGAAAGTGTTTATTAAATGTTTAAAATACCTCGTGTTTCAATATGTCTGCTAATTACGTCGGCAGTACAAATACGTGCACCTTTGAAGCCTCTGTGCCTCCTGAAAGAGAGAGTTATACGACTTTCAGCTTGACGTCTTAGTCATAAATAAATAAATAAATTACCAACTAAAACAATTCCGTAATGATCAAAGTAATCGTTTGAAAATTATATCACTTCTAAATAAAATATAACACACCAGCCTTATACTGTATACCCTTCGGAGATTGTCGCACATTCGAGTGAAAGAAGTAAAAGGTGAAAATGACTTAACCGCATTACGTGTATTATATTCAAAGTTATAATTTTAATAACACAACATTTGCGGTGTCTCAAGAAAACGTTACGGTTATCATGCCTTTAGAAGCGCTAACGCGTGAAAAAACGTCTTGTTACGACGTTAAAACGTTCGTTCAAGTAGGTCAGTGAATTGGTAGACGCACGGGCTGCGATACGCGGCTTGGGTAGTTGGAATTGCTAAGTTTTGACTTCAAATTAAGAACCGTCCAACTTATGTGGGAGGTCGGGCATCTCACCCTCCAGTCGACAGTGACAACTGGCGGTAGATGTAGGTGGACCGGTGATATTTCTCCGGACCAGTGTTCTAACTTGATAATTCTCAATGATAACATCATTTCATTCATAATATACTTAAATATATTCTTTGCCTTTTCTCACTACTTTCCCCATAGTACGATAGTAAGACTCAACTTAAATCGCATAGTAATACATTGAAATAGGAAATTTTGACATTGGTTTGATTTCGTTAATTTATAGTTACATTTGATCGTTTTTCGACTACAAACATTTACGGTTGTAGCTGAAATTTTCGATGAATATACATATATGCAATGAAAAAAATTTACGGACTGTAAAGATATTAAAAAAAAACCTAAAATACTACCTATTGCAAACACACTATACTCAATATATCAATGGTTATGTTGTTCTTTTACTACATTAAAACTTAACATCTTCTCTACATACACTACCTGGTTCAATCGGTTAAGTTTAAGATGAAATTTTGTAACATAAAGCAAATGAAATGCCCAGTGTTGTAACAAGGGAATTCTTCTATCTATGTACGAATATACTAAGAAACTTCCGAGGCTTCCTTTACACGCTCCAATACCCCGTCTAGTGAATCGCGATATCTTCTATCTGATGTTGATCACAAGTTTACTAAATTTTAGGGATGCCTTAAGTGCGAAATGTAGTGGATTCAGATAAGTGAAATTTATCGCGTTCGAATTCCTTAAATATTGATGTAATCAAATTATCAGAGAGCTTTTTTTTACTACAAATAAATTTCATTATATTTCTGTTGATCATCTCAATGATAAAACGTAACCTAACGCCTGTATTGTCCGATGAGATAGGCAGAAAAGTGTTATAGACTCGCACATTTTACCAATTACGTTTACGTTCCACTATGGAACAGAGGGTGAGTCTATGGTAAATGGTGTCTAAATGGTATTTAATTTCTTAAGAAATAATTGCGTGCATCAATTAAGGAAAGATAAGATGTTCCTAACAGAAGCCTTTCAGGATTTAAATTATATTCAACACATTTACATATTGCTTAGATTTATTAAAAAAATTAATATTTACATTACAAGACTACACATTCTAAAAAATATACGCAGTAAGATAATAATACAGCTACCTCCTCTTGCTCGATTCAGCACTCCAGACGAGGCCTAGTGTCTCCTCTTGAACATAAATACTGAATGTTCCCTAGCTTAGGTTCGAAAGGCTAATCGAGGTGAAAAATAACATTTTAGAATGCGACAGTTCGTACACTTAGCATAATTTCGTTATAATAATTTATAGAAAACTAGGTAACTAAGCTCTATTTAAACACAATTTACGATAAATTGGCAAGATTGTGCAGTCTTAACAGAGGCGTTAGTCTGCTATAAGGTACAATTACCTTTTAGAATTCTCTCATGCGTTGGAATCAAACGTCAGAATAAAACGAATGTTGGTACGTAATATTATATATGCTACAAGTTTATTCAAACTTTAATATTTAACAATAAATAATATACACGCACACAAGAAAAACCACATAAAGCGGTTTTTTTAAACAAAATTTGACACAAATATTATTGAATCTTGAACAGCAAAGAATATTCCATAAGAAAATGTATAGTTAAATGGAGAAGGTTTTCTAAATAAACACCAGAAGAATCGCAAAATTGCCACAGGCACTATGTTGGGTCTCTGCGCGTCAATACGTATCTGAAGTCAACAGGACCACACCAAGGTACGATAGCGGTACAGTCGGATACATAAAACTTTACTGCACCGTAAACTACTTCATTTCCAATCTCTAAAGGGTTTATGCCGCAAAGTCGAACGTTGCAAAACCCACCTCTATTTGCTCTGCTCTCACTCTGGCAACTATTTAAGAGCGGCCGCAATGCGAACGGGCTTAACGCTGTTTCGTTCTTGTTTCGCACATTTAACTCCGAGGTTTGCGCGAACAAGCGCCACGTGCTGGCACGAAACTTGCCAGCCATAACGATATACTCAAAACCCTGAACACTTTTACACGCCAAAAGTAATCGAATAGCAATAACAGTTCGTTACAAAGGAACAAGAATTGTACTAGTATTTGGATTATTTATGCTAAGTTAGTGTATTGTCCGACGGTACGACGCACTCGCATCCGAACTCACAGCCACTCGCAGACAGTAAGAGCCAAAAATGTTGATGTAAATAGATTTGGATTGACTCTGCTTAACTTGATATGACACTCATGAGTAATCTTACCCAGAAGCTACGACTACTGTATCGGCATACTGTATTACTGTTTATTATTCGACTTGTTCTGCGTTCGTACGCATTTTATTATTTTTAATTTCCGTGTCGGTGCAGAGTAAGAATACATTCCCCGATCTCATTCCTGGATTCAGAGTCATATAGATGATATAGATGACTAAACCTGGCGCTATGAGATCACGGTATGACGCAGTTTACCTAGCACAACCGCAGGCCATGGCTGCCTATACATGATAGTGTAGGCGTGCGCAAAACCCATTCGGTTGCCCCACTCGCTCAGCGTGAGGATTATTGGCATAACCCCTTAGGGGAGGCCCATGTCCACCAGTGAACTGCAAGGTGATGAGGATGATATCTGATCAGCAACACCATGACATTAACGTGATATAAAAAGCAGATTTCGACTGATCGGTGGACTGGTCGCGTGCCGAACGATAATATGGTCAAATAGTGGGGTGCCCCTACGAGGGTGGCAAACCATACACAACTTTCCTGCAGTATTTGTTACTGGATAAAAGTTAGTCGTTTTGAAATATTTATAGAATATTGATATTGGATATACTCGTGCCAGTGAAGCTTTTATCGCTAACCACTAGAAGTCAGTACGATATTTATTGAAGCCGCTCTCGCCTCCGCTGCGACCGATGTCCGTTTTCTATTTGTTCTTGTCTCGTTGTTTCCGCGGTTACATGTTTCTGTTTACGGAAATGATGTATTAAATTGCATATATACATACATAAACATAGCCTTATACATCGTGTAGGACATAGATATAGACCTAGGGATAAACCTAGACCATAAAAACGTTCACATTACGTAATATACTTATGAGTATATATTGTCAATGTATACTTCGACAGCCTTGTATGTCATGGACATGTTAAAAGTTTTTGAGACCGGTGTGTTCGTGAGTAAAGAAAGTGATGCATTTAAAAGAACTTTATCAGGTCTCTAATGTCAGATGTATTTAACACTTGATCTTCTCTGCGTACAGCTTAACAGTCATCCCATGGCGATAAAATGATGTACGATAATTTAAGAAGATATCAATTTCTTTTCGCTATACTATAATTTCATTAATAAACGGCCATTGTGATTGAATATCTTGTGAAACCAAGAAGTTTAAACTTAAAGATCACAATTTAATAATTTAAGACCGAGAGCTGTGAACAAGTAGGACAACTAACTTTCTTCCACGCAACTTAACTGTAAGGAAAGTTTCATGTTTTATTCATCTTAGAGAGAATTAAATAGAAACTTCCTATGTAAGTTCATTACTCGGGAGCATCGTCTTTCCTTCAAGAAGTTACCTTTTCGGAAACCGTATTGTTATCTAAACAAGTTAAGTTACATAACGTATAGATTCAACATTACTCACCGTTTAGAAGATGCAACAGTATGCAAACGCGAGAGAATGAGAATTTAAAAATAGGTCATGAACAAAATTTCCACGTTCACTTGCGAAAGCTTAACAGCACAGAGCTACAACGAATACAAGCTCTACATCGAGTAAATGCCACTACATATTGTGTACCGCTTCACATATGTAGTAATATTTAGTTCAAACACCAGTCAATCGTTCAATTTTCACAATGTACACATACACACACAGTGTGCGGCGAGACGAGTCCCGTAGCGGCCCGCCCTCTCTCACCGCGCTACAAGGTTTCAATTAATAAAATTTACCGTTAAGTTACTTTCGATATTGCTTATAGTTACGCTGAAGATATTCAGAACTAGCGCTTGCCCATTCCATTGCAGGGACATATAAAATGCCATCAAAGAAGACGCACAGAATTGAACTTCAATTAGTAATAGCCGTTAGCTGAATAGCAACAAAGGTCACAATACAAGGAAAATAGCCACAATGGAAAATTCTGTAGGTACTTAGATTTACGAGCATAACATGCTTAGATGTAATATGCAAAGCCCTCCTTGTATGTTAAATTGCTTAAGTAAGCTTTTGACTTGTCCCCAGTAGAGACAGATTCCATGTACGTCCTGAATCCTGACAATGGCGCAATATTCTCGTAGCTCTAAAACTCGTTGAGGTAGGTATATGTTTAAGTCATTTTTAGATTCACCTTTCAAAACACCTTGTAATTCTGCTACAGAAGCAGAAAATAAATGTTTAGCTATTTATAATTCTATTACGCAATTATTACTTACATATAATTTTTCACTTTGTAACTAACAACAGATAAACATATAGAAGACGTTAAGCGCGCTATACGTGGTAAGAGCTATACAACAGTCGTTGACGTCGGGTGAAAATTTACCTCAAATGGTTACCCACCTGCGCTCTCTCTGTATCGAAATGGCAGCCAGACTGACACAATGAAAAAAAAACAAAAGTCGGCCACGCCCGCGACTTACTTTTTAACATCGAATGCAATCTACAACACGGGCCGACTAACGTCTTAAGTATCTGCAAGCTGGGGTTAGTCCCTTATTTGTGTTATTATACATAGTTGTTTATGACAACATGAACAATAAGGCAAGCATTTAGGTGTTCATAGCCACCGGCGGGTAGACAACACGCCCTGTTCACTTAAACGCAGAATAATGGAACACGAAGGACGTTAATGTATTAATTTGGTATCTCATTGTTGTGTTCCTATCCATGAGCAAGTTATCGTATCGCTCGCTAAGATATAATCAATAACACGTTCAAAATATTACTGATATTGTTGTTTGTGTGATATTGTGCGGTATTCATCAGAACTTTAATCTTATTAAACCCTAGGCTTTGGTTAAAGGTACTTTATTCTTATGTAAGACGTAACTGAATACTTCTGTGACAAATAATTTAGTAACATAAATAACGTTATTAGTAATAGCAGTATGTGCACGTTATAAACGTCATACTCAATTCCGGGTGTAAGAGAGCCTGAGGCGTCAGTCGGTTACATAAGGTATCAGCAGTTCGTTCCGATCGATACTCTCTAACAAAATGTTTTATATACGTTTCGTTCTGTATTTTGTAAAATCGAAAGAATGTAAACAGGCAGGCGTTATTATAAAATTAGAATAGATTTTTATATCATTTTTCCTTTTATCTATGTACTAATTAAAATAAACTTAAGTGCATGGTAAACTTTTTGTTACTATTACATTACCGTTTTATAATTACGTAATATTTAATTACAATTTTTGACTATTAAAATACATTTCTACTGAAATAAATTATACACAAAAATTTAAGCTATTCACTTGATATTGTTATTACTTGTAGATTTTAGCGTGCATAATTGAACACATACCACGATGTCGAAGTACTCGTGTCTAAACAGTTTGCATTAGTGGCCGCATCATTTATTCACGGTCCCTATTAACTACACAAATTCTCATTCTGTTAACTTAAATAATTGATTTGAATATAACAATTAAGCAGATTAGTGTCTAACTTAATAATGGTAGGCGTAATTGTGGCGCATCGACTACCGAATATTAATTACTTAGGTCATTTGTAAATAGAGTTCATACTCTACAATAAGTGTCGCTAAATATATTTGAATTGAACGATATGCCGTTTCTGGGACTTTGAGATATTGCTATATTTTACGCTGTCCTTAACTGAAAAGTAGCTTTATTGAAACGCAATTGTCACGTAGATTAAATGATAGGCAGAAAGATGACAGATGTAAAAGTCGATGAAAGGTGACCTTGATCGATTTCGAGAGTTTTTATATGTATTTATTTATTTATTATTTTGTAGCACCTTAGTTCGATGTAACACCTTTAGCATTCTCTTCCAGACCAACTCTGGGCGGTGCAGAGAACATGGAGTAGGTGCGTACGAAAAATCACAAACAATATACATACACGCAATAATAAATAATATACAATACTTACATACAAGTACACATAGTACATACAAATATATAAAATACGTACAAGTATATATATAATATAATACATTAATATAATATACAAATATACAACATAAAAATACACATGCAGATACATCCACGATATATATATATATAAATATTCACGATGATAAACGCCGAGGACAGGGCGTAATGGCGCTCTTTTGGGGAGATGATAAAGAATCAGTTTCGTATCAATCAGTTTTGGGCTTCTGTTCGAACCTATTCTGATATTTTCAGGTAGAGTGTTCCAGAGTAGTCTGAATCATAAAGCCTATCATAAGCATATCGCCTGAATAATAAAGGAGTGTCGAAAGAAACCGCTTCTATATAGGGGAATGTCGAGCTTAAGATTACAGTGGAGGGCAGTCATGATTTGAACAGAGGTATCGAAAGTTTCCCTTCAGTATGAAGAAGTTGGATACAGGAATACAGGACCAAGAGAATTCTAGAGACCCCTGACGAATGGTAAGCCACTTGAGCCAGCTTCTAAAAGTAGAGACGTGATCGTATTTACGAAGATTGGAAAAAAAACTGATACAACTGTTAAGAAAGCGCTCTAGCTTATCAAGGAGTTCTTCAGTAGATCTGGATACGACATAACTGCATAATATAAAGTGGAAAGTACAAGACTATGACAAGAAAAGACAATTACTTAATTTTGTAAGGCAGAAAGTTTTTTAATTGGTGAAGCGACCGTAGCGTCAAGATGTCCTTACGACTATTTTGGGTTATCTGTGGTCGCCAACTCGTATGTAAACTTACGTTCTTTACGGTGTCTTAAGATGGGATAGAAGTATCGTCGTAGACGATTGGAACTACATATATTAATGTAGTCAATTTTACGTAATAATTTTTAACAACCCAGAATAATCGCTTGACACTTGGATGGATTAACGACTATTCCATGTATAAGTGACCAACGCTTAATGGCTTCTAGGTTACGATTAATTGTGCCTTCGGCACCAACAAGTTCAGCGATGTCAGCCTAAACGTATAAATGTAGATCGACTGCATAAAGATGGTGCGGACATTCAATTACAGATGTAATGGAGTTGATAAAAAACGAACAGTAACGGGGAAAGGATACCGCCTTGTGGAACACCAACACTAAAGTCAGCCCACTCGGAAGACTGTTGTCCCAACTGCAATGACTGCTGGCGATCGCGAAGATACGAAGGAGGATTTCGTATAGTTGTGGACAAACTGTACCTGACTTCACACAGCCGAACATTGATCTGATTTTATGATCCTACGATAAATGTATATAAAAATAAACATAGACCATAAATTGCTATATAAAAAACCATTCTGTCGAGCGCAGGCGGCGGTTCTCAGTTTCCGTTATCACCAGTTAACGGGTGATTAGAACCTAGGAATTGTACCAGTATTACACGCGCTATGTAATTTCTTGTTCACGGCAATGTTACTATGTTTCTTTCAATTGTAAAAATACAAAAAATATTCATGATTCTTCTTTTTCTTCGTCATGATCTTTTGTTGTTCCTATAATGTTGGCGACATTGACACTCTTAGACAGGCCATTATTCCTATTGACCGGGAAATATTAATTATGGCCCCATTTATCATTGGCTCCATAACATAAATATTCATTTCGTTTCGGTACGCCGGAGAGCTTAGCGTCGCGTGTGTTAGTATTCTCAAATGACAAATTATATTTCATTATTAGGCACCGCTTTGAAAATTTTTCGCACACTATATGTGGATGTGAATACGTTTTGTGTGGGGCAGGAAGATGTCTGATTAACATACAGATTGGTTTCGTCGGCGACGCCGCGTTCTAGGTCAGCCGCCGGCGCGGTGACGCTGAGAACAAAACACACTTTGCAATCCTGAAATCTTACTTTCCAGCTACACGTAGTTAGTTAGCTAGAAATAATTTTATGTAATAATTTTCATATGCTATATGTTTAGGACTCTCAACTTGTTCCCAGTGCATAAAACTTTACAATAAGCTCATAACAGACAAATTACACGGATACAACTGGTGAATCGTAGGAATGTACTCCATTCCTCTGACTACCCATTCGGGGCAACAGGGACATGATATTATGTTTTGTTAGAGAAAGACTAAACAATCACTTATGAATCGTGTTGAAATAGAAAATAATATGAAATAGTCATTCGATAACGTAAACGTTTAACACTGATCGTCATACAAATAATTAAAACAGCGTGCGTGCTAAATGAGTAAATTCAAACCGAAAAGTCAACGTTCATTAACCGGCTTTGTATTTCTGCTCACAACACAAACGCGGTAGTTGTAGCGGCACAAAGTTTTCCTTACTTGCCGAGTGCTGTGCACGAATAGACAATTATAACATGCGGCATCGTGGGACATAACACCGAGAACACGATCCACCGAGCACGCAGCACGCCGGGCTTATACAAAATGAACACTCGCACGGGGAATGGCGCCGCGGACAAGAAATGTTGGACACGTGCGCGCCGTTTCGTGTGTGCGGTGGTATTTTCAGCTGTTTCTTTTCTAGTTCATTTTAATAAATAAAGAAGGTTATGGCGCGTCTCAAACTACAGTTTTTTTGTGAACTGTTGATAATTCTTCTTCTTTTTCTTCGTGGAATCGAGAGCTGATATGATCAGCCACCGTGCTGAAAGGATTAGTCGCAATGTCCAGAGTGCGCCGGGCGGTACGTCCACACAGCTCTGGAAAGCTCCTTTCATACACTCCACAAACAATACTATAATTATATATTATAAACAATATAAATATTATAAACTTTCAAGGCAGGCAATACATTGGTAACTTGTCATGTTGAAGACGTCTATAAGCAACGGTAACCATTTAGTATTAGATAGGCCGACTGATCGTTTACCGTATTCTAAATTCATAACATTACCGTATTCTACATTCGAAACAAAATTCGAACAAAAATTGTTTCACCAGTTCCGTTAAGGCACCACTATAAAATATGTGATGTAGCCATACACCAGGCATACATCCCAGCTCCGGGTCACTGTTAGAAAATTTAGAACATTCCAGTCCAAAAGCAGCGAGGCAATCAAATGTAAACATCGCAGGCAACATTAGACGTCTCGAGAGAACTTCCGCTACCTACACAATACAAGTCGTTGGATTACACAATTAATTCGTTACACTAATTAAATACACGGAAAATTACTCTCCAAGAAAGTAAAAAGGAAATGCCATCTTGGAAGCACATTAAATCAAAAAGCAAAACAAATAAATATCAACTTCGTTGTCAACTTCTTAAAGTCTCTTATTTCATCGCTAATTTCTTTCGGCTTCCTCTAATTAGCGGAACGGAGCCTCTTTTGAAACGAAACCCATTTGTCATCCGCCATCATGGTATCAATTAATTTCCGAATCGGCTGCTAATTACTCACTCAGCAATTAGATGTTTATCATATTGTGATTTTGGATGAAAAACTTAAAACATGTAGCTACGTGTACATTAGGTCTTTGAGTGGTGGTCTGACTGCTGACTGTTGCCGCTATACGAACGCTGATTGTAATATTTAAAATAAAAAAAGTAATCTTCATAAAAATACTCGTTCCAGGGAGATTAACTGACTACTTGCAAGTGACAATTTCACTTGGATGTTTCAATTAATAAATAGTTCTTACTTACTGAGAAACTACTTACCGTTGTTGAAACCATTAGATCAGTATATTTGAATTATTCCCATAATATATAACATCATACGCTCTCAAACTGTAGAAGAATATAGCAAATATCTAATCGAATTTATATCTTTGTTATATGTCCGTAGTGTACTGATTGTTCAAATTGCAGTTTATATTGAGAAGACTTTCTTAGCGATGATTTGTAAGAAATTATATGTTTCATGGATGTAAGCTGGTATTAAACGCTTTATATAAGGTTTGTGTTAAACGTGTCAACGTAAGATATGTTTTATTTATTATACTACCTCGTTAGTGGTGTTGCTTGAAAGCGTGACTGCCGATCGAGTGGTCCTGGGTTCAATTCCCGGGCCAGGTACTATTATTTTTCTAACGTAGATTTTCTATCAGTGGCTTGAAGTGTGGTATATACCCGGTGTATAAAAATAGGCTCACTACATGTTCCATAGTGGGACGTAAACGTAAGTAGCGAAACATGGGAGCGTACTGCACTCTTCTTCCTACCTCTTCGGGGTATACTAGCGTGATATTACGTTCACGTTGTTTTTTTTATATATTTATAGATATTTCATGTTATGCAAATCCAACAGGATAGAGCAAGAGTGCATTAGCTGTCTCAGCAGGATCTAGGGAGAACGTAATCGGCTTAGCGACTGGCAAGTGCGGCTGTTACAAGTGACGCGGACGCTGAGCGAGGCTTAGCGCTGAGCTTTTTATACATTTTAAAAATTGTTTAGGAATTTGCCAACAACATGATCGCTTCCGCCGATTAGGAATTGAGAGACACCTACAAGTACATAAATATTTTTGTAATAAAACATTGTATATGCATTACTTTATTATAAAACAAAATAAAAAATCAATTTTATAATATTCCACTTTCGTAATAAAACAAATGTACGCAAATATGAATACAACTTAACGTAACATTTCCAAATATTCAAATTTGGATTCTACTCTAATCGTTGAGTCAATGGAACTGTGTAAATATATTTGTCGGGCTGTCACCCTCCGTCACGGCGGGCGTGTCAAAAACTCGAGTCTCAAACTAAATTAATTTATATCGCATTTATCAAACGTCACCGCTGAAGATCCCCGCACTGAAAACTTTACAGCAGTTATATGAAATTTCATCCGAGTGGAAATTATGTGAAGTTTCCCCCGAGTGAAAATTAAGCAGCCGAAGTTTCCCTTTCAAAGGGTCGTCAGCCGGTTTCACTCGGCAAAGGCGATGCGTATTTATTAAAAAAAATTTTTACACTCTACGAAGTCTTGTTTAAAAATTCTCGAAACGATTCTCAATAAAGCGTTATTGATAACTAAATTTTTTTGTTGCGGTTGCAGTGAAGCTAAGCTTGTACTTCAAATAATATGATTTTAATAGCCTTGTAGACCTTTGTTTCATTTATTGTAAAGTACAAATGATGGCATATAATAAAATCAGTTTATTCAGTAGAACTTTTAAAAAAATTGCTTAAATACTTATTGATTGCGCCTAGAAATTATCTCATGTTGTATTTCCTGTGGTGTTACCATTACTCTAATTTGCTTATCTACGTCTATGCTGATCGGCCCTCTTTACTGTTTACATTCTTACTTGTTCGTTGTCAATATTCAGTTGTATGTGTCTGATAATATTAACAAATTTCATAACCATACCGTCGCCAAAATTTCGAAATACGATGATCATAGTTATATCAGAAGATAAGAACGATTACTCTCATTTTTGTTCGAATCAAACGCAACATTACAAACATTATGTTAATTTATTTTTGTAGATATTATAAACAATAATTACTTCCAAAATTTAAGACGAACTTCTACATCAAACCGAATTTCCTAACAGATAAGATTGTCTCAAAAACTTTCACGAAGAGATCGGCACACAAAGAAGTAGATTCGAGTTTGGCAAAACCTCGGCGAGACGAGGGGCGACAGAGAGGTGCACTAATAAAGAAAAAGGTAGGAGGAGTATGAAATACCCGAAAAAACCTTTATCTGTATAAGATCTATAAATAAATGTACTACTTCCATAAACTGGTCCAGTTCCACATTCCACAAAAGTGCTGGAAAATTCAATAACGAACATTACTGAACGAATTTTATACAAACGCAAACATATTGAAAATTACGATGTATTAGCCGTATATCATTCTTACTTCTGATATAACTCGTGCATTTCTCGTTATTCTACTATCAATTTATATTCACAAGTTTACAAAATTGTTTACACTGAAATTTCTAAGATATTATGCAGGTACTAGGCTAACGACCTCAATTTTTTTTATAATGATCCTTAAAGTTAAATAAAACACTTTATAACTTTGCAATAAATTATTTCGATATCGGTGGATATATAGAATATTCGACATATTGAATATAACATGTCACCCGCATCCGAGATCCTTCATATAAATTTATTGAAATTCTTAGTATAGTGCAAATATCAGGTACCATTCTCCACGTCGCGCGTCGCCGCGCTCAATCTTATTACATTTGACACGACGGTCTGCAGCTTCTTTCTGCGAGCATTTTTACGAGCTCAATTATGGACACCGTTTTAACAGAAGCAGTTCTCGGCCAGTGAAGTCGAGTGAGAGTTATGTTAAATTTAAACTGCGCGGGAACTCTTCGGACGCGTTCGCGCTTCGATCAGCGCGAGTTTTATTTGCAATCTCCTTGTATCAACTTTAGTGTTTGTTTTATTGTTTGGCGTTAATTTAAGTTAAGTAAGCTTGGGCAGAAGACAAGTTACGAGACCCGAGGAATTGTAATTGTATATTTTTAGTGCGTGCCTAGTGGTCGAAATTCGACCATAATTGTCTTAAACATATTTTAAGTTTCAACGCTAATACATACACCACTAATAAAAATACATACAACAAAACCAAATGAGGACTATAAATAAGAATACTTTTTGAATTGAATAGATTAAATCGATTCCATCTATCAATTCCCACAAAACATCTCAGGAAATTCGAGTTGGCTGAAAATCAGCGCAGCTCAGGATTAGATCCTGTTCTGCATTAGCTGAGTCACTTCTTTTTGGTCTCCATAATGTTATTTTATTGTTTCTTTTTATTTGTATTATTTTTTTACTTTTAATTTATAATTTTTAAGGCAATAAACCATTATTAATATTATTAAATAATTTACAAAAAAAAAAAATATTCACCACCGATATTAACATTTGAATATCAAATTGTATTTATGTCGTCCAATAAAGATTACATAATTATAGATATTTCTAAATGATAATATCGATATATTATTATAAACAGCCCTACTGACGTGTACGTACAGTGTTTTGTGAGCATGTGTTTAGTTAGTGTGCGTGAGACAATTTTCCAATTTAGATTTTATATTAGAGTGTGGATGTGTGCCTGATGCATGGCAATAGCTTCACCACCTCTTATATAGTGGGACACAAACGTAATCGGTGAAACGAGGGAGTGTTCGGCATTCCTCTGCCTACCTCTTCGGGGATTACAGACATGGTGTTGTGTTATTAATTACATTACAGTAAAATTATTAATATTCATTCCTTGAAAGTGGCATTTAATTTTCCAGTCGCACATGTTAGATAAATTCAAGAGATCAAATATTACCACGTCATTCAGTTACTACAGAAATTACTGAAATAAAGTATCTCTTACGTCATCATTCTTCATTTGATGAAGGTAACCTCCACATATGAGTAGACGAAAAACTACCATCAAACGGCCGAGCTTTCGCCTAAACAAAATCCAGTGAATGTAAGTTGAGGTTAAAGGAGGGATCTTGAAGGATAATAATATCAGTATGAGTAGTGCTTTGTGCCGGCCACGATTATCTCGAGCGGCGGCGTCGGGTAGGGGAAAGGCAGCTTTATTGTCAATACGCTTCTATTTGGCGGATCCACGGGGAAACGTTTGAACGGAGGGCGTTTGAGGGTTACCTTTAGAGGTTTATGACAATAAATGATTCAGTCAGTATAAAACAAAAGTATGCGACAATTGAACGCATCATTGTTTGTACGCAATAATATGTGAATGTAATAACGCCCGTAATCTCCGCAGGGGTAGGCAGAGTGGTGTAATATAGCATACTTCCACGTTTCACGAGTCAGGTTTACGTAACATTATGAAGTAGACGGTAAGCCTATTGCCATACGATGGACGCAAACCGAAACTCCAAGCCACTATTAGGTACCTCTTCGCCGCGACCTCGCTGCTATCGGCGGGAGCTCATGAGAATGGTAGTGGTTCGGAGTCTGGATATGTGCCCGATGCATGGCGATAGGCTCACCACCTATTCTATATTGGGACGTAAACGTAACTGGTGAAACGTGGGAGTGTCCTGCATTCCTTTGCCTACCAGGACTGGATTACAGACGTGAAGTTACGTTACTTGTATAATTGCCATTGTAACTGACATGAAAATGACATAAAAATCAATTTTTATTTTTAAAATTTAATTTTTCCAATTGTAAAATATGCTTTACTTCCTGTTAGCACAAATTGGATTTTTCACCATCCATCCGTTTTAGAAATTTCCTGTCCTCCTTACATCGTTCATAATTCGTGAATCTTTCACGGCATGCGTCGAGAACACATTTCACACCGAAGTATCCCGTGGTACTAATATGCCCCACGTTACAAATGTCTCAGTAACAATTACAAAAAATACCGGACGGTCGGCCGCGGGCGCCGACGACGGCACGCGGGAACAACAGCGGCGTGCAATAATTAATTCAATCAGATAAATATTCTGTGGCGGAGATGTCGCGCATCGACCTAAAATATCGCATGATAAGGGTGTGGCATGACTTCCCAGTCGAGTCCTGAAAGGAATCTAATGTACTTCGGTGTGGCAAATTGGTACAAAAATATACCGTACAAAATATCTAGCAGTATTGTGATAGTGAATTTTCGATCTAAATTTTGATAACATTAGCAACAGGTACCAATAGGATTTTGAGAATGCGAAAAATCTACCGAATAATCTACGGAAACATCGATCTAATTAGGTTTCATCTCGAGAATAAAAAAATTTTTCTTAGTATTCACTCAATAAAAACAAACGTAACATGTCTACGCAATATGGTAGATAATTCGTCGTAATGATAACGCACGCGTTAAAAGAATTTACCAACAGAATTGGAGGAATTGAAATAAATAGACTTCTAGAAAAACATGTTAAATTGTTAACAAACATTATAGCAAAATGAATAGTTAAATATCAAAATATTAAGTAAATATGTCACTTCAGCACATCTTTAAATCTGAAGAGTTGTCCGCCATGCTTAAGCTTCCCCTGCTCAATTTCTGCATAAAAGATCCGCTTCGACGTTTTCAGCTTTTCAAATCCTTAATATTATAATAATCAAAACTAATTCCATACCCGATACATAACTTCAGTTATTCCCGTACCATACTTAGTCAGTTCAACTCGATTATTTAGTAATGTAAAGTACAATAGTATTATTTACATTCACGATCTAACTGGTTACCCGTAATGATATTACGCCCCGGCGGTATAACGCAGAGAAGAATAAACAAAGTACTTCTGATTCGGTTTCTCCGAGAAATTACGATAATCACAACAAAACCGCCCTCCGCGTCCAACTTTCGCAACGTCTACTCTTTCCAAATAATGAAGTCCTGTAACTTATCGTAACAGTCGGGAAACGCAAATGAGCTCTAAATTCTTGTTAAGTAAAATACTTTTTCAGGGAAGTTTTCTTCGCAGCTTTTTTAAAACAACACGTCGGAGTGTTTCATCGGCAATACTTTTGCCATTAACATTAAGTACGACATCAAAATGTAAGCGAAGTTTGTGTAGAGTTCATTTGAGATTCAATTTAGCGGAAAATAGCGCATCTTCATTAATTACTTCTATATTTCTATTTTTAATTCGTATAGAGAATAGGATTTTCAAAACTATTTGGAGCTTTTAATACACTCGTCTTGTAAGTTGTTTGTTCGCAACGGTAAAAATAGCACTAAACTGAAATATATATCCTACTAGCTGACCCGGCAAACTTTGTTCCGCCTTAATGGCAATAAATAAGGAGATTTATTTTTTAATTGGAAAAAATACAAAAAAAAAATATCTACATTAATCATTCATAATTATTTCTATATTTTAGTAC
>DWEI01001198.1:0-17534 GCA_018245875.1 Mysoria ambigua | reverse complement strand
ATTTCGTACGATTATTATTATTATTAAAAACATCACATCAGCCTATTTAAGTAGACTACTACACATATGATTATACTGTACCGTTAAATTAAAAGGTAACACTAGCGTGACACAAATCAAATATTAGACAAATATTATTAAATTATTATCTCATAGGGGTTAAAAAATTAATTATACTAGTTGTAATTAACAAATTACTGTTAGGAAGGCGAAGAACATTCGAACCGAGCTGTAGATTTCATACATATTTGAACATAAGTCACTGCCAAAAAAGGCAGTAGTAAGCGACGTACTCACGTCAGCTAATATTCATAACGAAAAGCCTAAAGAAACTAACCTGGTAATGCAGTTCCAGCCGCTTCATCACCTCTTTGGCAAGCGACAACAGAGCGTTATACTTCGTAGTGAGTTGCGTGATGCCGTTCGATACGCGAGTGTCCGCACATGTCTCCAGCAGCGTCTGCGCACGGACGTTGAGCTTGTCCAACTCCGCTTGCCAGTCGAATAGGGTTTGAAGGTGGCCCTAGTGACAAAGAATGCCATAAGCAAAAAGGTTAGTGGGTAAGGCCGTACCATTATAATTATCAATAGTAATGTTAAAATAAAGTGTAATAGTAAAAACTCAATTACAATCGCATGGTTTTATGTCCAAGAATAAATTACAAAATATTGTCTCTGCCTAAGAAATTAGGCCATATTTAAGTACCCCTTAAAATATATCTTAGAACTATTTTGCTGAAGTGTTTCATTTACAGTGCCTTTTTATTTGGTATTTTATTAAAACACCCAATTGTAACTATGTACCCGAATAACAAGAAATAACTTTTATATTACTTAAATACATACCTGGAACTCCTCTAGAACTACCTTCTTTTGTTCCAGATTATTTTGCAACTTATTGAAAGATTGAACTAGTTTCTCAGTCTTCGACAACCAATCCAAGGCTTCCTTGTACTGCTCTTCGTACTCTGTCCACTTCACGATACCTCCCTCTATCAACTTTTTGGTGTTATTCAATTGTTCCCTGTAATATATGTACATGAAATATATATAAATATTTGCAAACGGTTACACAAGTATTAATATAAATATAAAAATGCACTTACACATAGGTGTCATATTCCTCTTGCATAAGAGCCACTTCTTCTTCAATATCCTCCCTGTCTTCATCATCAGCTAAGCCGCAAGAAATCTCACCCTGTTCGAGTGCCTTCTGCAATTTCGCTTGACCTGTTGGTAATTCACTTTCCAATACCTTTAGTTGCGATATCTTGCTGCTAAGAGACTCCTTGTCTCCAGTAGCATCTGAACATTTTCCTAGTTTTTCTTTAGCGGCTCTTATCCACTGGACAAAATCTGAACCAGCATCTATAAATGCCTGGTGTTGTTCCACTGTTTCCTTCTGTTTTTCATACAAATCCTTAGCCTGTTTAGAGAGTGTTTCATACTTGCTAGTGATTTCAGACGCCGGAGCTTGTTGCATAAGTTCCGAAGCCTTAGAAGTTACAGACTGAATCATGGGTTCAAACGAAACGATATCTTGCACAATATTGTTTGTTTGACGGAGTGTGGCTTTACGTTCGCCGAGACTCAGGCCAGTTGTGAGACCAGCAAGGCGATCCTGAACTCTTTTAGACTTGGCGACTTTCTGCTCACACACTTCTTGGAGTTTTGCTTCTCTGTCCGAGATCCATTGTTGTAGCTGCGAGTAACTAGAACTATAATCCGCCCATTGGAGTAATGCAGTTTCAAGATGCACCTTAGCTGTTGTCATCTTCTTAACTAAACGATCCCACTCATTTTGTAATTCTTTTAACTCTGTGTTAATTTTATCTTTGCCATCGGATCGTGTGTTCCTTAGAACTTTTTCTCCGCTGTTAATAGTAGCGTGGACAAGATTTTGGCCTTCTTCACGTCGTTTCAGAAGATCTTCGATTTGTTCCAAACGTTTCTGTAAAGCTTCTTTGCTACTGTTTCTACCCGTATCGCTACCACTTCGCGTAATTTCCCAAGCGTCGTCAATCCATTTCTTCGTTTTTAAGTAATTATCATCATAATTCTGGTGTTGTTCATAGTTGGTCTCAACTTTCTTTAGAACGTCATTAGCCATATTTACTAATACTTGATATCTCGAGTTCAAGTGCCTTAGTTGGTTGTTGACGTATGTATCTAAATGTGAAGAAAGAAGACCAGACGCTGATGCGTTGAAATTATCAATATCTGCCTTTCCCTTATTCAATTGATCGACTATTTCTTTAACTTCATTGACTTGACCACCTTTCTCTTTTGCGGTACCAAGTAAAGCCAATTTATGGTTTTTGATAAGAATTTCTTTCTGTTGCAGCCAATCAGATAATCTTTCATATTCATCTTTGTATTCACGCCATTGATTAACAGTGTGTTCCAATTGACTCTTCTGCTGTTTGATTTCATTAAACAAATCGTCGAAGCTCTCTTTTAAGGCTTTCATTTCATTTTTAATTATAGCCTGACCGTCAGGTGAAGTGCTAGCAAGCACTACCTCTCCAGTATGTTGCAGATGTTCCAATAACAATTCTCCCTGAGCTTGCTTATTGATTAGAGCATCAAGTGGCGCAACAGAGTTTTCTATTGCCAATTTGTCACTTAAAGGTTTAGATTTCAGTGATGGAACCTTTTCTCTGGCTCTACTAAGCCATTGAATTAATTCATCATGAGCTTCCTTGTACAACCTATGATCTTTATATTGCTCTTCACGATCGGCCAATAATTTTTTGATTTTGTCGTAAAGTAAATCAAATTTATTTAATGTTTCTTGTGCTTTCGAAGCCACTTGATTTTGTTGACCACTGGCAAGCATTTCCGCTGCTTTAGCTTTCAAAGTATCTACATCAATACGGTCACAACGTGCTTTTTCTTCAACCTCCTTAAGTTTTTCTAACTGTGCTCGTTTATCAGACATAGAAGTTTCATATGGAGTTAATTCAGTCAACATATTTTCAAGCCAACTGTTACTCTTTTCTATTAACTGTATTTGTTCCAAGAATCCAGCCCATTTGGTTACTGAATCATCTAACATATTTTTTGTTTCAATCATTCTAGACAATAATGCAGACCATTGTTCTTGTAACGTTACTAATGAGTTGTTTATAGCCTCGTGACCGCTTTGAGCGGTGTTAGCCATGACGTTTTGAGCCAATTCAACCAGAGTTTGAACTTTGGTGAAACCTTCATCTTTAGTGAGCAATAGATTTTGTATCAGTACAAGTTTCGTTTCTAAATCATCCTGAGAGCATGAGCTCAGATCTGCACAGAAATCGAGTTTATCTCTCAATTCTTCGATCCATTGAGAACAGTCGGCAACTTTACTAGTGAAGTCTTGATGTGTTTTAACATACTGTTGCCATCTATTGGTTAAGTCTTTTACTTTTTGGGTTAAAACCTGGTACTTGACAGTCAAATCCGATATTTGAGAACCACGAGGTCCTAAAACACCAGTATACAAAGATTGTGCTTTCTCAGTGATATTATCAATTTCAAGTTCCTTGGCACGAACTTCACCTTGTAACTCCTGGAATTTGTTAAATTGTTCCTGCTTTTCCTGTAAGGTAGCCTTCAAATCAACGGCATGTATCTGTGTGTCGGTATTTCTAATCCACGCCAAACATTGATCTTTCATATTTTCGTATTCATTCCATTGTTGTATTTTATTCTCTAAAGTCTCAATAGTTTTGTTGATAAATGACAGTAATCCTTCCCATTCTTGATGGGAGGCATCGATTTGGTTTCTTATGTTAGCTTGTCCACTACTTATGGTACCGGGCAGAACTTTTTCACCTAACGACCGTATTTTATCTATGCGGTTCTTTTCTTCAGGCAGATTGACTTGTAAAGACTTCAACTTTTCACAGTTACTACTTAAAGCAACTCTTTCCAGGTTAATATCGCCCCAAAGCTGAGCTGTATTATGAGTTGCCTCGACCCATTCCTGTAGATCCATAACAGCCTTACTGTACTGCTGGTGGTTATTAACGATAGCCTCGTATTGTTCAACAAACGATTTGGCACGTGAAAGGATCGAATCATGTCTTTGTTTAAGCTGGCTTATTTCTTTAGCAATATCCTTATTAACATCAGGTAAAGTTTGTGCCCGGACTTCTAAATCAGAAATATCTTGTTGATGAGCAATCGCATCCTGTAGGTAATTTCTGTAAACGTTCAATTGATTACGTTTTTCGTCAAGAGTTGCTTTCAATTCAATTTCTTTAGGAAGGCTTTTTTCAGCTACAGTTAACCATTCCTGTACGGTCTTTAGATTATCCTCAAATGATGACCATTTATTGAGTTCCGAATCTAAATCTCTTTCAGCTTTAGTGATATTATCATACAAGTTATCCAAACTTTGTTGTATATCTTGCAGTTGTTGTTCAATTAGTTCTTTACCTTCAGGTGAAGTAGATGGATATAACTTCTCCCCTAGTTCAAAAGTGTTATTAACTAAAAGAGTAGCGTTGCGTCGCTGTGCGATTAAATCATTAAGACTTTCTCGTTTTGAATTTATTCCATCAGGTGTGTTAGATAAGTTCTTCTGACATTCGTCAAATTTATGTTGAGCTGTTTTAATCCAGTCAGTGCATTGATTATACTTCTCTTGATACGCATTATGGTCATTTACAGCTTGCTGACATTTTTTAACAAGTTCTTTTGCAGTCGAATGTACTGATTGGAATCGAGATGTCATTTGTTGTAAATTCATAGTAATCCGTGTGTCGTTGCAATTTTCAATAAGATCACTAAACTCATCTGTCAATTTATCAACATCGTTTTCTGTCTTCTTCAAGTTAGCCAAGATAGCCTGCAATAAATTTATATTTGAAAAATAAATAATTGATAAATCTTAAACTATATCATTCAGTTTAAGCTAATCTACAACAACTACTATTAGTATCATAACATAGATAGTCATACAATGTGTTTAATAAGAAATTTTAAAAACCCGCACCCGATGCCTGTAAATCATTAGTAAAAATAATTTAAAATAAATTATTTTAGTAATACAAGTAATATCATAGATTGCTAATAGTATTATTATTATGACCTTTTGGTTAGGTTTTCATATAAGTAACCAATTAATTTACGTGATATTAGGACTACTGAAAATTAGGCTACACCCTACAGTGCCGCAAAAGTAGTACGAGTATTATGCTATTCTCCTTGCAATCTTACTTGATCCAATGCTTCGCCCAAATTTTTGACGGCAGTCAAATCGTTTTCGTGATTATCAATCGTTTTACTTAACTCCTGTTTAAAATTTACGTCAATATTAAATCACTTCCACCATTGTTGTAAATAACTTAAGTAAATATATTTACAAAAAAGTGCACGTACCTGATATTTATTAAGCTGATCAACCTTTTCTTCCAGGGTAGCTTTTGGTGTGTAAGTTTTCAAGCTCATTTCAGTATCACTCAACCAATGTTGCAAGCGGTCACTGGCACTGTCAAATTCTATCCATTGCTGAATTTTGTCCTCAATTCCACGTTTCACATCATGAACTGTAGCTGTAAACTTTTCCAAATCTGCTCTTAGTAGTCCTAATTCTCGTGACATACCTTCTTTGCCTCTTGGTGATAATTTTGAACCACTGTTATTTATAAGATCTGATAAAATCTTTAATTTATTATTTCCAGTGGGAATTGCATCTAATAACTCCTGTATTTTTACAAGTTTACTTTGCAAGGCTGCTTTATTCCCAGTAAAGTCTGATAGAAGGTGGAGACGATCCCACAAGTGTTTCTGGTAATCTTGAAGTGATTTTTGCTGATCAGCAAACTGTTGATAAATTTCAAAAGTGGTTTCATGCTTATTTATTATTGTTGTAAGCCTATTAGTAAGGGTGTTATAACGATCCCACACTGATTGAATAGTAGACGTCATTTCATCACTATCTCCTTTACCCGAATGAATACTAGCAGCAACGCTTTTGGCCTTTTCCGTGACTGTTTCTATAACTCTCTTATGAGAGTAAATTTCTTGCAATAAGGTTTTATTTTTCAGTAGTTTAGATTTTATTTCTTGGGCCGAATTAAGTATTGCTTTGTCTTCTGTGTCTACAATTTTCTCTTTTTCGTCAAGCCAAGAAAGGGTTTGTTGTAAAACATCTTGGTAACTTGACCACTGCAATGTCTGTGATTCGTATTCTTTTTGTTGTTGAAGAATACTATCATTAAGCTTATCCCACCTTTCTCTAAGATCTCTTATTTCTGTGCGAATATTTTCTCTACCATTAGCAGCTGTTTCAGGCAAAACTTTATCGCCAGCTGTTGTTAAGATGCCCATCTTATGTTCGCCATTATCTCTTTCCAGTAAGAATACTTGAAGTTTATTACCCTTGCTCTCAATGCTGAGTTTATCTTCTTTAGTTATCATTTGCGATAGCTGCTCTTCTAAAGGCTTTAACCATGATTCAAACTCGTTGCGAAGTTGGACGTATTTTTTATGATCTGCTACCAACTCAGACCAATGGTTGACTATGTCTTTAGAAATCAAGTGTAGCTGCTGGTAACGACTACTAACTTGAGTGACAAGAGGCTTAAGTCTCTCAACGCCACTAAGTTGAATGAGATTATGAGATTCATCAACGAAACCATCGATATCTTTTTCTTTTGCATGAATGCTGTTTCGGAGGTCAACATAGCGTTGTAACTGTGCTTCTTTTTCTTGTAAAGTAGAAGACAATGCTTGATCGCGGCATTTTGACTCCATATCCTTAAGCCAGTCTGATATGGATTCAATAGACGAATCAAATTTATTCCAAATATCCAAAGTATGTTTTAATTTTTGTTCAGATGTACATATACTATCTACCGCATTACGTAACTGTTCATGAAGGTTCTCAATTTCAGCTTTAATAACAGTATTTCCAATCTCCGATGTACTCTTACTAACGAGCGCGAAAATAGCACGAATTTCATCCAGCTTACTGGAACCTATTTTTTCTATGTCTTTCATGGCTACAGCTGATTGCAATTTTCTAATGATTTCTGGTTTTTCCCCAGTTGCATTTTCAATATCCAAAAACTTTTCTGATTGGGATCCAATCCACTCTTTGTAATGTTGAATAAGTTTGACGAGGTCCTCATGACGTTTTACGCAATCTTCTAAATTGTCTTGTAAATTTTGAGACTTTGTTACAATATTTTGGAATAATTGTTTTATTGATTGTAAATAAACATTTAATGAAGCATCATGGGTTTGATCTACTAATTGTTGAGCCTTATCGCAAACTGATTCAACTAACTGCTGATGTGACATTATTTCTTGATGCATTATTTTGTGGTTTTGTAATTGAGCTTTTTTCTCTTCTAAGGAAGCCTTCAATTCAGTATGTCGCTGCATAGCTCTTTCAACATCTTTAAGCCATTTAGTTAGTTGTTCTTGTGCTAATGAAAAATCGGAGAATTGAAGCAGGCACTGGTCCAATTTATTAACAGTCTCTTGAAAACTATCACCAAAACTATCCCAGAGCGTTCGTATTTTACGAATTTTTTGACGAACCACCTCTCTACCATCTGGACTAGTGTGCGCATATAGCTTTTCGCCCAAGCTTAAGAATTCCTCAAATGTGGGAGTTTTCTTATTCCTCACTTCGTACAGTTCCTTAGCTTTATTTTGCTTTTCTTGTAAAACAGCATAGTCACCAACAATTTCGTTTAAATCTTGTAGTTCTCCGAGCATGCTCATCAGCCATTTTTCCATATCATTATATTCGTTTTCAAAAGCTTGATGTTCCGATACAAACATCTCGTACTTCGATATGGTTTCATTAACAAGGTTATTTAATGTATGATACAAAGTCGCTAATTTTGATGTTTTGGATGTTAATTCAGATTCACCGGTAACATTCTGTTTAGTATCACCTAATGCAGTAAACTCCGCATTTCTAGATGCCAATTCGCCTTGTATTTCTTTTACCTTCTGCAAATGGGCTATTTTCGCTTCCAAACTGCTTTTAAGGCTTTGGTCTCTAAGCTGATTTTCTTTGACTTTCAACCATTCTTCAAGTTCATCTAGCGTCTTTTGACTCTCGTTCCAATGTTTCAACATGTCCTTTAATTTCTTGTCGTGCTCTTGACATTGCGAAGCAAATTGTTCCCAGGTTCCCTTTAGTTGTTCAAATTCGCTAATAAGAACTGGATGTCCATTAGAACTAGTGGTTTCCAAAACAGCGTGTAATTGTGTCTTCAAATCTCCAAGGGCGTTATCAATGTCCTTCATTCTTGACGTTACTTTTCCAATAGCATTAATTTTAGAATCGACGTCATCTTTTTGTGTCACCACAACATAGTTTAACATACTATTTTCAGCTACAATATGGTTAAGACGATCACGGGTTTCTTCAAACATTTGCACATATTTGTCATGTTCAGATACATGACCTTCGCATAAAGCAATTCTTCTTACCAGTTCTTTAGCTACATTTGCATGTCTTTCAGTGATTTTAGAAAGACTTTTCTCCGCTTCTTCATCTGGCATCAGTTTGATTTTCTCAGTAAGTTGAGATAGCATAGATTGATGTAATTCAACTTCTTGATGTAAAATTTTGTTTGCATGAAGTTGAGCTTTCTTTTCCGGTAAAGTTGAACACAGTTTGAATTCACCTAGTTCCTTTTCCTTGTCAGTAATCCATTTTTGAACTTGATTAAAAGTATCATCGAATGATGATCTTTTATTAATAGTCGTTTCAATGTCCTTAATTACATTATTTAAAGAGTCCACCGAATTCTCAAAATAATCTCGTAAAGTCCGGAGTTCATTTCTTATTTGCTCGCGTCCTTCAGGGGTTATACCACTGAATAGGGATTCACCTGATTCAACAGCGTTATTAAGCAATCGTTGACCCAATTCTTTATTTTCATTTAATCGCTTCACTTGTTCTAGGTCAGATGCAGTAGGTTTGGCATGTTTACTCATTGCTGCTAAGTCCGTTATTTTAGTATTTGCATCCTGTAACCAATTTTTAAATTCAGCGATGCATTTTTCATATTTGGTCTTATTGTCTTTTAATTCTTTAAGTCTCTTCAGATGGCTGTCCATAAATTTATCCACTGTTTGATATCTGTTTACTAAATGATTTATATATTGCAAAACACGTGAATCAGGGTTACGTGACAAAATATTATCTCCAATTTCTGTAAGTCTCTTTATTTCGTTATTGTACTCTTTTATCTCCCTGCCGAGATTGTCGATATCTAAAATCTTCTGGTCAATTTCTTTTAAATCATGAAGGCTTACTGCTTCTTGTCGAACCTTATTTTCTTTATCTTTTAGCCACTCAGAAACATTTTCAAGTAAAGTTTCATAATCTTGCCAAGCTTTTATATTGTCCTGTAACCTATTTTTTATTTCTTCGTAATTTGCTTTTAGTACTTCCAAATTCTTTTGTGCCTTTTCTGTTTGTACTGCTGCTTCTTGAGCACAAGCCGGTTCTGCAACGGCTCTTAGGATTTCACATGCTTCCTTTAATTCGACAACTTTTTTATTACAATCCGTTATACCGTTCTCTACATCAGCAAGAGCTGCACATTTGACTTCCAAATTGTACTTATCACTAGTTACATCAGGAACACACCATCTCGTCTTATCATCTAACATTTTTAAATTTCTATTGAACATATTCAACTTATCAGTAAAAAGTTTTTGTAAGAATGTTAAAAGCGTGGTTTCAGTTTTATTAGCGTGGACTAATACACTTTCAAATCTTTTCTGTAATGTACTCAATTCCTTCGGCACAAGTGATTCATAGAAACCTGGATAGTTTGCATTCATTTCTGATACATTTTGTGTTAGGTTATCAATCTCATCACTTAAGTTTTGCAATTCGGTTTTACACAACTGACATTTCTTCAAACGGTCTAATATTTTTGCGTTATCACCGGACATGTCATCACATCTTATTATATCATCTCGTATTTTACTTACATTATCTGATAGACGTTTAATGCTATCTTTAAGCTTGTTTTCTTTTGTCTCTAAAGAAGATACAGCACTTTCTAAATTATCTGCTAACGATTTCAAAGCCTCAAATTCACGATCAAGATAATCAATAACGGAAGTAACTTGTCCCGCAGGAATATTTTTATTTAAATTTGTAATCTGTTCACATTTCGCCTTAATACTATTTTTAAGACCTAAATACAAGGGTAATTCCTCCTTATATTTAGCAAGATGATTTTGTCCAAACCTTATCTCAAGATTGTCACAAGCATTTGCCAAGTTTTGCCCCGTTTCACTCAACCAAGTTATAAGCTGGTTCTTAGTATCATCGATCTGTCTCCAGACAATAAGTTGAGATTCTAAATCCTGTATTCTCTTTATTATGGCATCATTGACTCTTTCCCAGGTAGTTTGCGAGTTCAGGAAGGATTCTTCTAAGGGAGTAGTATCAAAACCACCCAGTGTTGAAGCTTGTTTTAAAACTGATTGTTTAATAACGTCCATCTGGTCCAATAACCCTTTAGATCGCTTTAGAATTTCAAAACTCTTTTTAGCTTTATCCAATGATTGCGCCGTTTGAACGTAATCATTTGGAGCTTCTTTGCATTCATTATACAGCTGTTCAGCTCTATTCATTTCTCTATCAAAAGCTACAGAAAAATTTTTTAATTCTTGCAATGTAGATGATAGTAGTATGTATTTATTTTTGGTGTCACGGACACAATTTACTACTTGGTCCCAATTGTTGTCTGCAGCTGAAAGAGCGTTTTGTATCGTTCCCATATTTGGCTGATCTTCTCTCATTAAATGAAGTCCTTCTTCTCTCAACTCTTTTCGTACTGATTGTTTTTCCTTAAGCTCCGCATCTAAATTATCTAACTTTTCAGTCATATCTTGTATAGTAACTTCAGTTAAAGGTACTAATTTTTGCGACATGTCATTTAGGGCCGATTGAACGTTATGTAATACGTCAGCTAATGCTTTGTGTTGTACATTAAACTTGTCCCATCTAGCTCCGACTTTCTGAACTAGATCTCTTTTAGACGTCACCTGATTCAATAACGTCTCTGCTTTCATTTCTATTTCTTTCACTAGACTCATTGGTGATATCATTCTACCCGTATTCGAATCAGTCACTTTCACGCGCGATGGCCCGTCTAGCAGTACAACATTACTCTTCCATTCAGGTATCCTAGTAATAATGTTCACCAGTTCTTGTTTAAGAACTTCATAACTTTCAGGCGTTAGTTTTGGTCCTTCGATTTGATACTGAACATGACCAAGTTGTTGTTTATTATCTTCGTACCAGTTTAACAGATCAGACCATTTTTGAAGTACATTTTTGTTTTGTTGAATATTAGATTCAATAATTTGGTAATGTTCAGCGATATTTGAGTAAGTTTCACTTAACGAACGTGTTTCATCTGGATGTGATGCGAGAGTCATATTTTTAACTTCATTGTAAATATCGGTGAACTCAGGTGCTTTATCGGCATGTTCTTGAAGTAATACGTGCATAGATTGTAACGTTGGTTCAACTTTATCAGCAGCTATTTGATCATAGCTTTCGGTTTTTCTCCTGAAGTCTGTAATCCAGTTGTCAAAGTTGTGTAACTTTGTAAGGAATTCTTGCTTGACAATAATTTTGTCTGACAGCTCATTTACTCTAGTTCTAACAGTTTCGGCGAGAGTATTGGTTTTTTGTTTAATATCCGATACTTTGTTCTTTAATAAAGCAGCACCTTCGGGCTGAATACTATGGCAGATGTTATCACATGTCTGTGATAAGCTGATAATCTTTGCTTGTTGTTGTGAAATTTCATTTCCGAATGATTTAAGCTTATTAAGTTCTCTATCCAACTTTTCAACTTGTGGAGTATCAACGTTAACAACTCTACTACTCAACAATTTCTCGCCATTATCAACCCAATTTTCTAATTTTTCTGCTTCGCGTTCGAAATGTTCCCAATTAGTAACGAGTTTGTCCAATTTATTATTCCACTGATCAGCTAAGTCGTGGACTACAGCCCATCTGGAATGGATTGCGTCAACTTCATCAGGAGCACTAGTTTTACCAGAAAGCTGGTGACTCACGCTAGACAAAATTTGTAAATTCATTAGCTGTTTATCGCAGTCGGCAATTAAAGCTCTTGATTGTTGTTGTAATTGTTGACCTTCAAGTAATGTAATAGGTTTAGGAATATTGGCTAATTTAATTTCCGCTTCTTCAATCCAAGGTTTAATCTCGGCAACACCTTTTTGATATTTTTGCCAACTAGCCAAGTCATGTTCCACTACTTTAGTTTGGTGTTCAGTGGACCGTTTAAGATCCGCCATCATTTTCTCTAATAAAACAACTTCGCCTTTAAGTCTATTAGCATCATGCACCCGATGCTCAACGGCCAATTTATTTCCCTGATCTGCTACATTACGAATAATTTCTAATTTTTCGGATATAACTTTTTGTAACGATTGTGACTTTATAACACGTTCTTCTGGGGTAATGTTTTCGGACTGTATCTGTGATATCAATGCTGGGCTTTCTTTTTTGATCCATTCGCGGACATGTTCCAATTTATGTTCAATCTTGATCCATTCTTCATTAAACTTCTGCAAATGTTCTACTTTATGCTGAACTTCATCTTGTACTATACTCAGTTTACGTTCGATAGTCTCTAAATCCTTTTCAATCACAGGTTTAGGTTTGTTTGCTGTGAGTGATTGTAGTTCAGCGTAAGCTTGTTGTAATTGAGGTAATCTTACTGACTTAGTTTTCTCTAGTTCTGCATTTATTGCTTTTGTTTCTTGAAGTTCCCGGTTAATATTGGTAACACCAAGTTCCAAGCCTGGATGAGCGACATAACTTTCAAATTTATCAATATTTGATAGTAATTCTTCTTTCTGATACTCGTAATTAGACCACACTTTTTGTGTGTCACGGAGCTTATGAAGTCGTTCAGTGTTAGAATCATAAGCGGTATTCCAACCGGTTTCTAGATTCCTTACATCTTCACGGACAAAAGCGGGTGCATTAGCATCTCGTATCAGTTCTTTGCCTCGTTGAAGCATGGACATTACGGATGGTCGATGGCGGTCGAGCTTCTGTACAGCCGCTTGTTGTTCCAAAACCAATTGTTCAACGTGTTGTAACGACTGCGGCTCGGGTTCAACCTTAGCCTGTTGCTTTGCGCCTTCTAATATGCAAATAACCTCATGGACTTCACGTCGGTAAGTATAACAGCGCGTATAGGTTTCCGTCTTTATCATCGTAATTTCTATAGTTGGTATTAGATTCTTATATCTCGCGATGAGGTTTTCGAGTTTCATTTGTTCCTCTTGAGCCTCTGCCTCAGAGCAATGGTTGGAGAGCATATCTAGTGTTTGTACCAGCCACTTCATGTCTTCGCGCTTCTTATCGGCTTCTCGACAGATGTTCTAAAATTAGTTAAAATTGTGTTTATATAATTACGCATACAAATTGTTGGAATAATTTCAATACTGTTCATTACACCTGTGTAATATAATAATCAAAGATATGAAACAAAAAAAAACTTTATAAATAAAAATGAAACATTTTTTCTTAAATATATTTACCATCAATTCCCTTAGCTGAATCCAGGGTAAGCATAAAAATAAACGACATTAACGACCAATTCTAAAATAATGAAAACGTTGAATTAAAGTTGCATAATCTTTATTATTACGAAACAAATATTATTACCTACCTGGAATATCGTCTTCTCACGTTCAAAGGCTTCAGCCGAATCGACTTCTCTGACGATGCTATCCATCGTCTTGGCGACGTGATCCATCCATCGTTCCATTTCTGCAAATTTCTCTCTGTACAAATCCCACTTCGCAGGAATTCTCTGCAGCTGCTGTCTAAAGTGTTCGACTCTCTTGACCGTGCCCTCCCACTGCTGCTCACATTTACGAAGCGACTCCTCTAGAACGGTATCTGAAGTCTGTTGCGTGTAGCTAGTCGCGATTTTGCTAAGATTCTGCAGGCAGTGTTCCACCTGCATCACCTTGCCCTGGTTTCGGAAGTACTCCTCGTTGCGGATGAGAATGCCATCGGCGTCATCACTTTGGTTGTACGCCTGGTATTTGGAAAATATGATCGTATTACAAAATAAATCCATGCGGTACTTGAAAATAAATTAAATGTTAAAACCACTGATAATAATGAATGTTCATTATCCATGATTTTTTACTAGAAAGTCATAAAAAATTGACAGCAATTAAGAGTCCACAAATCCAGTGCCCTATATCTGTTTTAAATTTATTTTTTCTAAAAACTTTTAGTAATTATTGCTTTCAGTGTACTAATATAGTATTTCTTAATACATTATTAAAGAATATTAATACCTGAAACTGATACATTGTATACAGATCAGATACCTGTTCCTCATAAACGATCTCCTTCTCGATGTCTTTGATGCAGTGATGGAAGATGGTCTCGTCCAGTCTGAACTCCAGTCTCATGAGGTGTGGTGGAGCTTGATCGAGGAGATCCCTCCATCTCTTTTGCAGCTCCTCTACCGTGTGTACAATCTCTGGGCGGTCTTTTTCATTCACCAGCTGGTGAAAAAAGGACGTTTCAACATTACAGGGATCTTAAATTATTTACGAAGTAGGTATGCTATCATTTCATGTTAGAAATGCTGCTGATTTATGAAAAATTATAAATATAAGTTTCTCAACTGGAATTAAGCAGTCGCTTTGGACCTATATGTTTAAAAGGAATTATTGCGATGTCATAAGCATATATTAATGTAAATGTTTGAAATAATCTTTACCGATATATCCACAAGACGTAGCACAATCATGTGTGAATTTTTTATTTATTCATATTAATAAATATAGAAGGTTTTTCAAATCATTCAGGCTATTAGTGAACACTATGCAAGGTACCTCGACGAGCTCGCGGCCGGCGCGCACCATGTCGGCCACGGCGCGCTCGTCGGCGCCCTGGAAGAAGCGCTTGTGCAGCTCCACGGCCTGCTTGGTGTCGAGGCGCGCGTCGGCCAGCAGCGCGGCGGCGCGCGCGGCCCACTCGCGCACGGCGCCGCACGCGCGCTCGAACTCCGCCCACGCGCGCGCCGCGCGCTGCAGCTCGGCCTCGCGCCGCGCCGCCTGCGCCGACACGTGCGCGAACCTGCGCACCGCACCGCGCTATGTAGCCCCTGCCGTCGCGTCTACTATGTCTACGTAGTGATTTAATGTTGCACATGAGCGTATACGATGGTAGATTAGTAGAAGTACGGTCACCCACCGGTCGTTGAGGTCCTTCATGAGCGCAACCTGCTCCGAAACGTCGGCGCTGCGGTCCGTATCGGCCGCCTTCACGATGTTCTGGAACACTTTATTCTTGCTCTCCAGCATCGAGCGGTAGTATGTAGTGCGCGAGAAGAACGTGCGGTGGCTCTCGTATCGCTCCTCTATCACCTCCCTGTCGTCACAAATCTTATAAGTGATGTAAAATTACAATGTGAGGCCATGCGGTTTATTCTTCAACCATTAAAACGCTCTTCGATGTCAACGCCCACAGTCCAATCTGAACATAACTTACTTAATGTTTCGTTATAATTACCTTTAAACCACAATTTGATCTCCAATCGGAGCTAAAATGTAACAGTAAGTTAAGTGACAAAAGTTCAGTACAAATGAGACTGACCGCGAGGTGTCGGTGGTGGTGGTGAGCACCTCCTCGGCGCGCGCGAGCCACGCGGCCAGGTCGCGCTGGCCGGCCTCCAGCGACTCGTGCTGCACGAGCAGCTGGCGGTAGCGATGCAGCTGCGCCGGCACGCCCGCGCGCACGCGCACCAGCGCCTCCTTCTGCCGCTTGAGCTGCGCCATGCGCGCCTCCACCTCGTCGCGCGGCAGCTCCGCGATCGCGCTCTGGAACGTCCTGCAAAGGCGCTGCCACCTCGTTATGCGACCAAAGTGTGTCATGTGTCAGATACTGAGATCACAAAATATTGAGTCATATTTTAAGCTAAACAAAAACGTATCAACTGTTGATTTTAATAAATAATTAGTTGCTATAGGTAAACATGTTAGTACCAACGATATCGAATCAAAACGCAGAGCTGACCTGCTTATTGACTTGAAAATCTCCTCGTGTTGCTCGATCTCGGTGTTAAGGTGCAACAGCTGCTCGATGTATGCGTGTATGTCTGCAGTGTTGGCCCGCGGCTGTCGCGCCAGCAAGGCCTCTGCACTACTGAGCCACGAATCCAGGGTTTGAATACCGTTGGCCAATTCACGACGATGGCGAATGGCATCACCTCCTCTAACATATCTATAAAATATAATTTAACTGATTAATTTAAATTCATTTGACATTGTTGAATTATCATTATTCCACGTAATCTACAATTTAAATGGATTCTCATTTAAAAATAACACTCACCGTTCTGCTTCTTCCCAAACACGTTCCCATCTTTCTGTGATTTCTATGTATTTCCTTTTAATTTCAGGGCTTATATCATCTGAGCATGTTGCTGCTAGGAATCCAGCTGCGTCTCCCAAACGCTGATGTTTCTCCTTCCAGACTGTCAGGTCTTGGAAGAATTCTAAGCTTTCATCCTCTGAAACCCTTAGCATGTGCTGAGCTTTGTCCAACCAGACAGTAAACTCTTCAGACAAAATTGTCCATCTTTCCCAATGTGCAATAACTTCTTCTAGCACACTTCGAGCGCACCTCACGTCAGAGGCCACCCTTCTCCAAGTTTCCGAAACATCTCTCAAAAAGGCATCAATATCTCTCGCCTCGGTCCTATCCACTTCGCATACTCTCTTGTATTCTTCCGCTACTTGCTTTATGTCAACATACGCTCTTTCGAATTCCTGGAAAATCTTGTTCTTT
Source organism: Mysoria ambigua (assembly GCA_018245875.1). Taxonomy (NCBI): domain Eukaryota; kingdom Metazoa; phylum Arthropoda; class Insecta; order Lepidoptera; family Hesperiidae; genus Mysoria; species Mysoria ambigua. The sequence goes on along the minus strand of DWEI01001198.1, from coordinate 688 downwards.
GTTACAAAATTATCATAATCATCCAATAACGCACGGACGTGGTCAACCCGACCATACTTGCTGGTCCAGGCGGCTAGCTTCGCTTTCGTCAGTTCAGTAAACGCTACTATGCAGCACTTGTGTTCTAAATACTTTAACCTGGCCTTCCTCTGGGGGGCTGTGCGTTCTACCGTTTGCAATCTCTCTTTCATGTCTTGGAGCCGCTCGGCAGGTATTCTGGAGGCATCCGGGGATCTCAGAGCGGCTTCAAATCTGTCCATAACATCAGGAAGGTCAGCGAAGAACTGCGAGTGCTCCTCCAACTTCTCGCTGATAATCGCGGCGGTTCGCTCGTCGAGGTTCGTCGGTAATTCGTCGAAATACAGCAGATACTCGGCGCGGGCCAACCATTCGCCGACGACTCGGAAGTCGCCGGGGAGGTCGGCGTCCAGCAGCCAGAGCCACCTCCTGTGCAGTCTTTCTAATTCTATCCAGAGGGCGACGAGTTCGCGCCAGGACTTGGGCGCGATGGCGACCAGACTCTGGGTGTACATGAGCTTCTCGAGCTTCTGGTAGACGGGCTCGCGCGCTCGGCGCTCACGCGCGGCGCGCTCGTACTCGCCGGGAGCGCGCGGCAGCGCCCGCGTGTCGGAGTGCCGCTTCAGCGCCGTGCCGGGCTCGGTCCGACAAGTGATTAGCGTGTAAGATT
>DWEI01001197.1:0-17536 GCA_018245875.1 Mysoria ambigua | reverse complement strand
TTCTCTGTATTAACTTGTGTCATCTAAGAATTGAATTGATAGGCAATAAATTATTATTATTATTATTATTATTATTAGCGTACAACACAGAGCAATTATAGCGTTGATTATTCTCCATGTAGTATGGAAGCTCATAAAATACTCAATGCAGATTACCGGCGGGCGTCCGACCCAAGGCTGTACTAATCCGGGAAATTAAATAAGCATAGACCGCAGATGGGCTGGGTCGGCGGGTCACCTCTGATTTATACGATAGCCTTATGGTCCCCATTGCAATGTACCGCGCAATCCTTTTCTCAGCAGGAAATTTTGTATTTTTCACAAGCTTGCATGTTGGATAATACGTTTCAAGATCAGTAATTTGTCTTCTTAATTTCTCTGTTGCTCTCTAATTTGGGCTGAAGACATAGTAATAATACTTGATATGATAAAACTAAAAATTAGACTTTACCCTTTTGGCTTTAACCCTTCTCTTTGTCTTTAAACCTTCCTTTTCTGAATTGACGATGATAAAAAAATTACAATTTATCAACAATATGTCCATGTTCGCTTGTGTCCACATCGTGTCCAATATTGACAATATTTTTATTAATCACTTATTGGTGATAAAAGAACTATGAATACTAAAATAAAATAAAAATTTCATACTTCATAGTTGCAGGAATCAAAAAGAGAATGTTCTTTTAATAAAACCCTCGCACGTAGGGTGGATAAATCAAAACGATAAATCCGAGACCCGGAGAAAGTTTATCAGCTCTGGTTGAAAGCGAAAGAAGTCTTTAAATTAACCCGTTGACAAGGAATTGCCCGGAAACCAACGTAGAACGTCGGCAAGTCGCTGGGACTATAATTTAAACAATCTCGCCACCCTTGTTTGCTGGGAAACCCAAGATTTCCCACCGATACACGCCGTTCCACCCTTATCGCAGTGTCTCGGCTTGAAACTTGGTAGTGCCGCTGTGAAAAAGGGTCGAGATTGCTTAAGGCGACAAGGTGGCAAGTTCAGGGGAGCAAATAATACGCAGCTTCTAATTGAGGAAGATAGGTGTGTTCGTAATTAAAGGATAGTAACAAGCTCCTAAGGGACGCCGGAGATATCGCTATCAGGAAGGGTCCCGCAAGATGTCGGATGAAAAACGAGCGCGTTCTTGCAGTGCACCGCAGTCACGCAGACGGCACGTTTATCTGGACTCAGTTCGGGGAGTTTTGAAGATGTGTATCTGATGATTCATGGACACCGACGCTTTCGGCTTAGCTAAAAACATTGAAAACGTACCGATTTAATTACGAAATGATATTAAAGTTACTCCGTTACTTTTTTGTTAAAAATGTCTAGGTATATAAAATACTTATCATGACTGTTGTGGATTGATATTGCCACCTAAACACGAAGAAATAGGGTAAATGAATGATAATTGTAATATCAATCAGTTTACTTGTGGTACAAACAGATATCGTCGAAGGCAATATTATCCGTAATCTACCGAAATGAATACAAATCGCGAATCGTGCACACCTCCCGTTATTGTATTGTGACATTTCCCCTAAAATTTATGTCGTTAGTAAGAGACAAACACTTAACAATCCTTTACCAACACCGGCATCGCTAAGATGTTCTACTATTTATTGAGCTCGTGATGTCAACTAACCAAATAAAGCGAGGAATTCACCGCAAACGGCCAGTGTATGTTGAGCTATTACATTCTTCTGTTTCGCCCTCAATTTATCCAGAATGAAAGTGGAGGGGACGGGGGGGTGAGGTCATTTGTCAATTGGCGACGAGTTGCACGCGAGGGGAGTTAAACAAATTAATCACGGGTTCCAATTTCCCGGAAAACAATGGGGTTGTGGAATGAGCGGATTTTGTTATTGCAGCCGCGGTGGCACGACGCGCGATAGGGTACTAAAGTAGGCAACGTAAAGAAAACACAAATGGCTTACGGTAACAACTAAATAGAGTCGCGGGAACCTTTGGCAACTTCTGACTAGTCAATGAATCTAATGAGTGCCGCAAGCAGACACAATATTTTTATTAAAATCATGATATAAGTTATCCTAGTAACTCACATTGATGATAAAATCGGTAACTCGCTATGAAATCTCACAATGGGCACAGACTAACGTTATCGAAATGGCGGATTCGTAAACTCACCAATTTATTTATAGATCCCCACAACCGTGCTAATTTAGAGCAAGGCTATAAAATCAATTCAACCCCTGCATCGATGTTTCACAAAACTTGAATATATTTATGCATGCAAATGTTTCGGATGTCTTTGATTTTCGCTATAAACTACAATATTAAAACATAAGCACGCAACGTGTCAAAACGTTGCTCTCAAGCATTTAAACCGCCGTTTTAAACGCCACGTCTGTTCCGTTCGTGCTATATTTGGTTCAAAGCGAGTTGATCTTGATACATTATGTTTGTCTGATATCTTATCAGTGGGCACTAATTTGTATATCACACTTGAGAGCTTCGGAAATTTATGACCACTTACTGATTGAGCGGTTAAGAACTACGGGAGTTTTATGTTCTGTACATAAATAAAATTGAGTTTGTTTTTAAACGCGTCCTTAAAATAATAATGTTCTATGCATATTTTTAATTGCCTGGATTTGATTTATGAATTTGGCAATTGTAGCGTATTTTTTTTTAATTTTTAGGCTCTTCAGTACACACTGAGTATTTCGTGGGACGAGTGTTCACTGATCCTTGGTTCAAATTCCCGGTCAAATACTATTAAATTTTTGTATATAGAATTTCTTGTTAAAATTTCTCGGAATGACTCCGAGTTTGGATTTGTGTCCGATGTATGGCATCAGACTCATTGCCAATTTTAATGTTGGACGTAAACGAAACTGGTAAAACGCGGAAGAGAAATTGAGACCCAGATCTCCATGGTATTTAGTATAGTAATGCTTAATCACGTCTCGTATATTGGGGATAATATTTTTACAGGCCGATACAGCGAATGGTTGAACCATAGACGAACAGTTTTCGTTTGTTTATGGTTATGGTGAAGGAATAGGAAAAAAGTAGCCACATGTTGGGAAAGAATCGTTATGTACTTGGTAACTGCATGATTCACTGTTTATTTGCGAGGGAGGTTTTATATGGGGTGATCTATATGAATTACGCAGGTGGGGTGGGGTCAAAGGTGACACCAACCAATCACAGCCGGACCGGACGTGGGGGAAACGGCGCGGAACTACTTCCGTTCAATTTATATTTTTTTAATTGCAGCACTGGTTTAGGCAAACGGGAGTTCCGCCAGGTGTTGCCCGATAGTGGGATACGGAACAATTCATAAATAATGATGTAAGTACAAAATGAAATAAAAGATAGGACGAACAAAATGGTTAACCAAGAAACATCGAGAAACTGCACTTCACTTCAGTTCGCTGTACATTTGGCATGGGTCATTGAAAATCATCAATCCTTATTGTGATGCTCGTGTTTATATTTTCTGTTTTTACATAAATCCAGATTAAACAGTATATGCTAGTTTCTTTTCGAAAATTATTACGCAACATATTACAAAAGACGCTACATTTAAATAATCATCGCACAGACATTACATTTGTAATAAGCATTAAATTGAGTGTGTAAATTGCAGTTTAATAATTCATTACCACCAAACAACATTAGTTGCTACTGGCGCGTAATTCATAGGTGTGTAACAATAACACGAAAACAAATATTACCATAGATAAACACAAAACATAATTTCATACTTAACATACATACGTAATAAGTAACATCACGCCTATAATCCCCGAAAAAGTAGGCAGAGGAATGAAGAACACTCCCACGTCTCACCAGTTACGTACGTGTACCCTACATACATAATTACATACTTCCCAAAACGCAATTATGAACTTGAAATGAATTAAACTGATAATAAATGAATTAAACTGATAAAAATGAACTTAAAATGATTTAAACTGATTATTATACCACGAACACATTACCTTAAACGATTTGTAGCAAAGTATTGTGTCACACAATTTTACCACAAAGGAAACACAAATTGAACGAGGCGACAACATGCCACCACCGGCCGGCGGCGCACCGGATGTCGTCTGACGCCATCTTGTTCTTACAACTGCATTACATCTGATGGAACTGTTAAACACTACTCACAATTACACACTTCCTGTCTCGACATATTTGCCATTGTGGGTGTGAATCTTCGACGTTTTTTTATATTAAGTTTTGTGCTTTATATATAAATTCCTCTGCCTGCATGTAACAGGAGTAATGTTACGTTTAATATTTCCTTACAAACAGCACATCACGCCTAAAATCGCCGAAGACGTAAGCAGAGGAGTCTAATACACTCGAACGTTTCACAAGTTAAGTACTTTTATGTTGAATAATATTGAATAAGTAACGTTTTTTCTTTAAAATAAACACTAACTAATTAAGAATTAAAACTGAAAAAAATTGTTCGAAACCTATCGAGCGAGTATTTGTGCGATGTTCGTAAAATTTAAATAAAAAAATTCGTGAAGGAAACTACATTTCAATTACCGTATCTCTCTGAAGGGCTCAAAATCGATAAATCGACAATATATTGACGTAGAATAGTCGATCTGATATAATCATATCTCCTAAGAAATCAAAAGCAAAGCAAACAACACCGGCATTCTTCCGGCCAGAATTCGTTAAACGATTATACAACATTGAATATTTTGAGTGAGACAAAAATGTAAGCGAGTTGGAATTGACCATTTTTCTCCAAATAATTATTACGTTGAAAGTGATAAAATGTAAATCAGCACCGATCTTCGCGGGTGGGCCGTTCGAGAAAATTTTATCGGTCAATATTATTAGTCACGGTACCTCCCAACTATCCCACTGTCGCGGTGGTACACGCGTGGAATGGAATTTCGTTTTAATTCAGCGATTTCAATTCACCATTAGTGTCTCATCTAAATCGTAGCTTAAATTTGCATTTTAAATATATGATAAGTGCCTTCACTCAAGTCAACTTCCTGATTGGAACAATGTTAATAAGAGTCCTATTTACTAATAGAGCCTGTGAGTCTTATGTCTGGTCCTAACGGTCCTATACAAGGTCTATAGGAGTTATTCTGTACAATGACGGTTACATTAATTGCCCGTGCGTTTGATATTGTTAGCAGAGATAATGAATTATTTATTTTGTGTGTTATCACACTTGTAATATCCGTAGAGGATGGCAGAAGAGTGCAGTACCCTCTCACGTCTCACCAACAGATAAATGTACGTAGGTCCGTGGTTACAGATGCGGGTTCGAATCCCGTGTCGGGCACTATTGGATTTTTCGTAGATTTTTAATTAGTGGCAAGGAGTCTGGATATGTGCCCGGTAGCACGTGAAACGTAGCCGAATACATTCCTCTGCCTACACTTTGAAAAAATACAAGCGTGACCTTATGTTAATTAGCAATGTTTACATTATGTTTTTGACGTCTCACTTGAAACATAACGCGATGATAACTAAATTGATACCAACACATGTTGACGCAGTCTAACAAACAACCAACAATGTTATCAAACAATAGTGAATCTGTGATCATAAATAATTACAGCTATCATCGCTAACCATAGTATCGCTTAAATCGCTTCATACATTTTTAAGACACCGATTATTCTAACTGTAGACTAATCTGAGCGACCGCCGTCTTATTCACACCCACGTGGTATGACAAAGTGCGAGCGAGACAGGAAGTCCCGACGCTTATGAAGCTATATCGTTCTGAGAAGATTTATACACTCATTTGTAAATAATGAAGGCGCCACTCATTGTGATGGGAGTCCCATTGTAGGCGACCTACCACTCCCCGGTGATAGGGCTGTCTCTTTATTATTTTTGACATTTAATATGCACAACATATTAATGGTGTGTATGAAATAAGCCTCGTCAAGCGACGACTATGTCTGATTAAGTACGAACATAATTCTACTGCCCGTCACACCTTGGACATTGCAACTGATCATTTCACAACGATTGCTGAATTATCCGTTATCGACTGTACGAATAAGAACGCGATAATATAATTGCTATTTTCTCGAACAGAATGGACACAAAAGCAGTACTTCCACTTGTAATCTGTAATGTTTTACATCCAATGCAGAAGGAGGCGAGCATGAAGGGTCGAAAAGTCTGGTGTCCTTAATCGACAAAGCCGGTAATGGTCTACTGGTTTAAATTTCATCTCCTCATCCCTGTATTTGGGGTTCGAATCTTAAATCATACAGAGTGCTGTCTTTAGGGCCATGCTAGCGGAGGCTAGGCGTGCAGAGCAACACTTGAGCGGGCGCAGAAATGATCAGATCGTAAAAATGAAGTGGTATCGTAAGATTGAAACATAATTGAAATATACATTTTCATTCATTTTAAGCATTTGAAATGGTATTATTACGGCATTACAATTTACAATTTTATCATTACAGTTTAATGTGATAACAGTTACTAATTATAGTTAATACACTAATTACGGTTAAAAAAAATTCAAATGTTATCAGTATATTATAATGAACATGAAAAAAAATTACAACAAAAAAAAACAAAAAAGCGACAACCCTACAGCAAGGCCAATTACTTAAAGTCAGTATGCAGACCCGAGTTCTCCACCTGCTATTGTCAGCGAACGAGTGTATCGCTTAAATTGCCCCGTGCGCTGATAAAACAGCGCTTTCATCTCGATACCCGGCTCCAGTGGAAAATGGATTATTGCCTCGCACATCTACGTGTATCTCGCAATTAGCACACCCTGTACATATTGAAGCTTGAAGCGCGGAGTGCGCTTTGGAAACAATTAAGACGCGTCGCGGGGCCCGCGGAAAGGTTGTCATTCTTTTCACACGTGGTACATTAACGTTTTAAATAACAGTCGACTTACGTTCACAATTGTTGAACGATTATTGTGATGTTCAAGCCAGGTCCCTTAAGTGGTAGGCAGAAAGCATTGAGCGCCAATAATTCGAACTGAATTCAAAACGTGTTATTGTTAGTTATATTAATATTACATACCTTTGATATCCATTTGAGTGGCTGTCATTGTTTCGATTAATCATACTCATTAAATACATGTAACAATTGTTATTGTTAGTATCAAATTTACTTGTAATACATTTCCTTAAAGTACTCATTAACCTTTAGAGATGAGTAACGCAGACGTCGATTTATATTTCCGCGTGTTTCTGTGTAGTTCGAACTGTGTTTAGCGTGTTGCTTCGCACGAACTGGATAAATCCGGATCCTGCGTAAGCAAGCGAACGTCGGCGACAGGACCGCGGGCAGCGGTGGCATCGACGCAGCGGAATTTCATTACGCGGCGCCTGCGGCCGAGCGCGGGCATTGTGTGTTGAGTTATGGCAGTGGACAAATGGAAGTAACAGATGTCGCCGTCCAACTTGAATATTCGACCTTTAGTATCATAGACCACTTCACACATGAAATCCTGGGCGACGTACGCAGAGGGGTGCAGTAAGCTCCCACGTTGCCCCAGGTCCGTTCGCGTCCCAGTGTGGAACAGGTGGTGTGTCTATTGCACTGGACAGATGTCCAGACTCCGGGCCACTACCAGAACATCTGAATTAGAAAAATCTAGTATTATCTGATATTACTCACTTCTGATATTCGATACTAACGTCCCTGTTATTTGATTATTGCAGAATAATATGCGGAATTTTTGACTTTTAGATGTTGGTTTGTAATGTTTTCTTTTGTACAAGCCAGTGGTACTTGTATTTAATGTGGGCAAAAAATTGATGTATGAAAGTAGGGAATAGTCTCAGTGTACATTTGGTCTGCAACATGAAGCGGACCTCGGGCACAAATTGGCACGATAGGTTCGTCTAATTGTTTGAAATATTCGCCCGGTCGTTGGGTATAGTTTAATGGCTGCTCTTGGCATTGGGTACACGCTATCAACGTTATTTATACATATTTATCTCTTGTACGATAGAATTAACAATGGTACCCCGATGATTAAAATTTGAACCTCGGTGACAAAGATATCTAGATACCAGTCCTCCATTTCGACGGTTTGAAGTTCGTATTCTGACTGCCATCTCTGACATCTCTGTCTTAATAAGTTTACGTATGTTTGTAATAAGAAATGTTTGCTGTTTAGTTAGTTAAGTATTTTAGGATTCTCCACAATATTTGTCCAGATTCTTATTATTTATTATTCTTACGCCACTTCAATTTTCATTGATGTCGTAATTTTTTTTTTGCTTATAACCGTTTAAAATTGACAAGTTTTTACAGTTACCAACACAATGTTAGATATTTCAATACCAAGACCAATACACTGTTAGATATTTCAATACCAAGACCAATACACTGTTAGATATTACTGTATAATGATAATCACAATAAAATACATACTCATACAGATATATTGCTTACAAATTTAACATCGGATTATCCTCAAACGCAAAACGCAAATATTACCCGGCAGCTAATATCTTTTACATCCCTAATACACAAATTCACGGGCAAATAAAAAGCATTACTACCACAATAAACTCCCCCTCCCCCAATCACCGCCCGCAGGGGGGACCTGGCGCGTATTTAAAAAACCCATGGCGTTCGACTGAGGTAGACAAGTCAACAGCGTCTTAAAACGATTACAGACAGTCGTCAAGGTGTGAAGGGGAGTGCGACACGCAAATCGCATTAGATATGTTAAATCTCGGCCCCCCGGGCTCCGTGGGGCTTTTTTTCGCGGTATTTTTATGCGTATCGCTTACTTTCGCGATTATTGTCCCGCCGCCATTTGCATTGCGCGGGAACGTAGCTCGACTTGGTAATCTAGAGCCTTTTGTGGTTGCCAAAAATATTTTTTTTGCAGTATTCATCAACCTTTTTACCTTTCCCCTGTTAAACACCAGTCTTGGCTCATAATGAATAAGGTTAATCGTTATATTTAGTTAATTTTAAATTATCTATCCAAATGTTCAACAAAAGCAGAGATTGCTATGTTATTTTTCCATTTGTTTTATAAATGATATAAAGTCTCTGAAAATGTAAAATTAGACTTGTAAGTAATAACATCTTCACTTACAAATTAATTGCAATAAAACGAATATAGGTATATAAGTATGTTGAAGAAAACACCAACAAAAATATTATATATTGTACACACATAACTTAACACAATCTTAAAGAAAATATACTTCTTCACAAATTGCACCTTTAAGTCCGAAAATATCGCGAGAAAATTTTTCGACCCACCCTAGAGTTCGAAAAACAAATGTTCTGTAAAGCTCTATGGAATCTGCCAACCCACACTCAGCCCGGGTTAAAAACTATGGCCTTAACCCTCTCATTCTGAAAGAAGACCGGTGTCCCACCAATGGAACGGTAAAAGGATCGGAAAAAAATCAAAACCCGATATCAAAATAATAAAGCGCGCTATCCACGTGCTACAATCGTATGAGTTTGTTTTGGAGTGGAAGTGGTTGGAAATACACCACGCGCAATAACGGGTGTCAGGAGCTCTGAGTAGCACGTTACGACCGCTAGATGTCGCTCTACCTCGAGCGCGCGATTCTTTTACTTAACTCTTACTGATTCTGTATTATTCGACTGACAATAGAAGGCGGGGTAATGTTCGCTTATCAGTAAAATTTAAGATGAGAAAGATTTTACGACGCGTCTGTTTCTATTATATAATCTACCTTATTACCTAGAATTTAATTAAATAAAGAGACACTAATAAGCGTGGTAATGAAATACTTAAACAATAGTACCTAATTTATTAAGTAGTTATTATTAAATTTATAAAAGACAAGTTCGGAGTCTGGATATGTGCCTGGTGTATGGCAATAGTGTCACTACCTATTCCATAGGGGGACATAAGCGTCACTGGGGAAACCTGTGAGTGTTCTACATTCCTCTGCCTACCTCTTCGGGGATTACAGACTTGAAGTTAATAGGTATACATAGATGGTGAGCCTATTGCCATACACCAGACACATATCCATACTCCAAACCACTACTAGAAAATCTAAATTTGAAAAATTTTGTAGTGCCCGACTAGGGAATCGAACCCAGACCTCCCGATCGGTAGTCGCACTTGCAACTAACACGATACTATATGTATGTACATGTACTAAATATATTAAGAATGAATTAAATATTTTTTCCATACCCTCCTATTTTGGCATGTACATTCATATTTACATGTAAAAAAATATTTTGATTTAACGCCTGACAATATTAAGGGAGCAATATAATTGATCAATCTATTGCTCATTTATACATGTTTAGTTAATATAACATTACGAAACTTAATGTTATAGAACGGCAACATAACGCCTGTAGTCTGAAGAGGGAGGTAGAGGAATTCAATACACTCACATGCTTCAACAGTTACGCCATACGTCACATCGTAGAGTAATAATAAGCCTATGTACATATTCAGTACACATTTACAAGCAAAAAATAAAATCAACACGTCAACCTACTTCAAGGGTGTTTTATTTGATGTTATTCAAGATGTAGATACTCACAGCCGAGTGAGCGATTACTGGCAACCCCGTTACCCCTCCGCCCGGACAGATAATAATACCGCTTCAATTTCAAAGCTAACACGATATATTTGTTACGTTCAGTAATCGGTTAAATTTATAATTCATTGGCTTTATACAAATAGATGTGTTTCTCAATCGCTCTATGAAAAAAAAAAATAATACTCCATCTATAATAGCTATACTTACATGCCAAAACAAAAATGCGGGAAATAAAAATGACGTTTGGTACACATTTGAAAATGTACGAGTATTTCAGAGGGGTTATTCCGTGGCTTTTAGAAATATAAATGTACGTCTCAATTGTTCCGTAGCTAAAAAAGAGCGAACGTTGACTCTGGATGACCATTACATAAAAAAACGCGCGAAATGAAAACGACGTTCGGTATAAAGTAAATGATAAAAAGTAGGTGGACCCCTAAGACACTAAATATGCAGGTTATTTTTCTGAATACACATTACGAAATAATTACAATCATTAGTTACCGTGAGTTTACTCTTAACGACGAACATCACACCTGCAATCGCCGAAGGCAGAGAATAGAGTACGCCTGCTTTTCACCAGTTACGTTTATGTCCCGCTGCCATATATCGGGCACAAATTAAGAATACGAAGTGTAGATATCTCTTCAGTGTCTTCTACAACTTACTTATTAATATACTGACTAATAACTTATAATATAACTTCTAAGTAAGAAAAATCCGATAGTACCCGACCCGAGATTCGACTCTCGAGCTGCAGTCGCACTTGCAACCACTATCAACGAGGCATTAAGGCAACGATATCTAAATAAGGATTTTCTCCAAATAGAACAAAAGTATTAAAATAATGTCATGGAAACGAATAAAATCAACCACTCAGTGACACAGGTGTCAATAATGTTCTGCCCACAAACTTGAAGGGTTTTAAAAGTGCTCCCCTTCTTGTATTAACAAGACTCTTTATTTCGATTGGCAAAGATAAAGGATTTGTCTAGTTGAGAACATGTACAACCAATAGAGAGTAACGATAAGCTATAGGGGTGTGCTGTTTGATGTATAATTGGCTGTCAAATGTTTATTCTTTTTCTGGATCTAAATAGATATTTTTTGTGGCCCTTTAACATCCGTCTGAATAATCATACGACAGTCTACTTTAACCTACTTCGGAGTAATATGCCCAAATATGTTTTTTTTCTTTATATCTGTCAAATTATTTAAATTTTAGTATTCACTTTATCTTTTATTCCTCTGCCTACTTTTTTACGGACAACAGGTGAGATGTAACTTTTTTTATTATAATTCTAAAGGTTTATTTACAAAATGTAAAGATCGAGACAAATAATCGAAAACAAAAAAACTTTTGTACTACATTGACATGTACTGGAATTCGTTGTTCTTGAACAAACTTACTTTAAAACTATTAATGATAACATTTGCCACACTCGACAGTTCACATTGACAGTAACCAGCTTCGTAAGCGATGACAATTTTCATCGCTGTTCTTTGGCAGTGTGATAGACCAGTGCTATAACCACAAAATTCGTCACCAGTCAAGTCCGAACTGTCGCCTCGCTTGCAAACGAATATACCACCCTACAAATAACTCGCAACCCAAAACGGGGGAAGGTCTTCATTAGTTGGTTCAAGTTTACGGCTTCCCAGTAAGATTCGTAGTAACAATTTCAAGTTAATGACACGAAATTACGACTTTCAAGTTGAATATTTTACAAGATTAACAGAGATAATTTCGTTTTATAGATGATCCGAGGGAATTGTAAAGGGCTTGTTTCTGTAGTAGAAACAGCATGATACGTACATAGTCGACTTCCCCGTTGGTCGTGTTGGTTGCATGTGCGACTGCCAATCGCGAGGTCTCGGGTTCGATTCCCGGGTCGAACACTACAAAATTTTCTAATTTAAATTTTCTAGTAGTGGTTCGGTGTCTGGATATCTGCCCGATGTGTGGGAATAGGCTAACCACCTATTCCATGGTAGGACGTAAACGTAACTAGTGAAACGCAGGAGTGTTCTACATACCTCTGCTTACCTCTTCAGGTATAACAGGCTTGAAGTTACGTACATAGTTCGATGATTCTTATGAAATTCTACTAAATCATTTTTTCTTTTATTAAATAAGTGATAATTCTAGCAACAGAAGTATTCCCAGAATTATCATTTATATATTATACTCTGTGACAACTTATATTATACTTTTATAGTATAATCTGTGATAAATCCGCGTCTTGTCAATGCCTTATTTTATGTCTACCCAAACTATTCTTTTTTCTTTTCAATCTTCTATAATTTTTAGCTATAAAAGCTTATATATGTGTTAGTTGAGGGAGGCCAAGACTGACCACCTGTCTGGATCAAATAGGCCAGACACTGGCTGATGGAGGATTCAGAAGTCTCCGAAACCGGCGAGCGTGCATGATGAGAGTGATGAATCTGGAAGACGCGTGATGCGAGATGTAAGCGCATTAAACAGTCAAATTTCTTTACCTGACCCATGAGGAACCTGGCGTGATAGTATGTATGTTAAACTTATAATTTTTAAATTCTAATAAATCCAGATCAAAAACAATTTGCAAATCTTATAATAATGAGTACATTCAACCAGGTCAATTGAAAATGGCATGACATAACATTGCATTATCTAAATAATTTGAAAATTGAATTACTTACATAAGAACTAGTATAGGAGACCAATTTTTTCAATTCCTTTAACTCTATACATGTTTAAAGGTTATTTGAAATTCCGCACCACACGAATAAGAGAGCGCACATAACTTAACTAGTAAAGCTATCCATGTTTTCATAAATAATAAAGAAACTAAAGGTGAAACATTTGAAGAATCTGAATGTTTTCCATCTATTATATTAAAAAAATGTCACCGAAAGACCACAAGTTTTATGGAGTGCCCTTTAAGCAATGGGGTATCGTTTAAAAAGGTCGCGAACTGGCACAAATGTCGCGCCCTTTGCGCCCCTGTGCCCACGGGACCACTAGTCCTGCAGGTCCGTTCGGGGGAACAGAAATTGAATTTTAACCATAGACTTGTAACCGCGGCCTCGCGGTATAAGGGCGGCGACGCGGGCACGGTGGAAATAATTGCTACAAATAATTTAGGTATCAAGACTCTGATGTGGATGCTAACAACTTTTAAACAGATTTACGTATGTAAAGAAACAATCAAGTCGTGTGCTCTTTAAATTATTTTTTTTTTCATATGATTCGATCTGTTATTAAAACAATTAAGCTGTTCCAAAACTTGTCAAGTGATGTAAAAAGAGTTTCTATAACGATTAATTAAGTGGTAATTAAGACGACTTTGTTTCATCATTGTTTGTTTTTCTCAAACCAGAGACAATCATTTTATTATTGTATACAGTATGTTGTGTACCTGAAGACATCAATCATATCATATTTGTATGTAATTTAATAATTAGTATATACACACAAATATGATGTTAAAAATTTTAATAAAACTTTCTCATTGGGATTTTCTTTTTTTAAAAGCGTTACGTAATACATAAAGCGTTCGCGAAAACTGAGTAATCAACTCGCCCGCATTGGGACGACGGGTAGCTCATAGCGTGTAATTCGAAATTTAAACTGTCCAGTGGCGCCCTCGCGTTGACGTATGGCACCCGCGGGTGTGATCAACCCTGTACGCGCGTATACTTTGTAACCTCTGCGTTATGCCGATCATTAAAATAGTTCTTATCGCTTTTAAAATAAGAGTGCACGAACGGGCATACGTATATTTGTTTTGCGAAATATGACGGATTTGTTCTGTCAAAGAACTATAAGTTTATTTATGGGTTGCGTGCGCGTGGCAAGTTTGTAATTTTATAGCTACTCGAATTGTTCGATATGTGCATTGTGCAATCGTTCGAAGCTTTTTCGATCGGTCTTATCTCATGTTGTTACATACTTATAGGTACTGTTTCGTACAAGTCAGTACTGTAACTAAAACGAATATTTATTCTATCCTTGACTTTCATCAATTGTAATAGTCAAAGTCAGATCTGACATGATATTTGTACTTCATTAAACAATTTTTTGATATAACCACACCGAATCGATGTTGAGTGTGTTGCCATGCACCGGGTACATATCCCCACTTCAAGTTACTATTAGTAAATATAAATTAGCAAAAACAAGTAGTTCCTGACACGGAATTTGAACAGTTCGGCAGTCGCGCTTGCAACCAACGCGAACGACGAGGCAGTTACACTTAGATTGCTTAATTCGAAGAATTAGCACGGAACTAAAGAAACATTCGAAGCGTGGATTTAAAGCCGATGTATGGCAAGAAGCTCACCACCTATTCGATAGCGACACGGAGCTGGTGAAAGTGGGAGTGTACACCACTCTGCCTACCTCTTCGGATTACAGGCATAATGTTACGTATACACAATGTCAAACTGTGCGGATATAGAAATAATTTCAAACATCATTTAAAGCTATAGCACATACATACAGAACAGGATATAAAAATGGGATACAATTGAATCCTTGGAATGAATACCGTGATATGCCAAACGTAGCCCGGGACGCTTCCAGCTTCGTGGTGGTTCGGTGGCGTGCTCTCGGAGACGGTTATGTCGAGCGAGCAGTCGACGGTAAACAGCTGGGTAGTCCAGATCCAGAATACAACTGAACAGAATAAAGCCATACAGGACGGTACAGAATACAGCTGCTTGCGATTTGTGTCCTATTTGATAATGTTATCGTAGAGTTCATCAGATGTTTAGACCGGCCGGCCACGTGCGCCCGGTTTCATTTCCGCGCCGCGCCCGTATGACTTTTGAACGGGCCATTGAAAAAAAAATGTCTCACTATTACGCCGACTTGATTTGACTAAGGACAGCGGCGTGCGTGGAGTGGTGGTGCTGTTGCGTTTTGTTTTTTTTTTTCGTTTACACGCTTATTGCTCGATGTGTTAAACAGGTTGGTAGATTATTTTCAACAAGATTGAAAGCTTCGTATGAGCGATACAAAAAATGTTGGTAGATGCGAAAAGAGGCAATGTTAAATCAATAAACGCATCGACTGAGCACACGATAAAAGAAGAGAATGGCAAGTTTTTGTTGCGTATGTGTCAAACACGTCCGTTTAAACATTCACATATAAAAAATCGGAAACTAAGTTGTATTATAACATTTCGAAAACCCTATCAACGTTGGATCAATTTTCATATCATTTACCTATAATTATACTTAAAATTATAATCATTAGAGATTTAAACATAAAATTGAAAAGCACTAACTAGTATTGTACACATAAATTTAAAATAATTCATTTTTTTTTCACATAAACGCAGCTCAACGCACTCCGCAGTCGCACGTCGGTAGCGCAAATTGAAAAGTACACTCGAAAACCCTTCAGTGTGACGCGGCGCGCACAATGGAGCCTGCGCCCGCGCTATCGTCGCCAAATTGACGTCCCGGAAACGTGCCGGACGCGCGCCGGGCGTGGTGCCGCGGAAAAAATCTAGTTTCAAACTTCTGACATCGCTAGCGCCAACGGCTCGGTGAAAAAATCCAATGAGGATTTTTTTGGCCTTTTTAATTTGGTCGCTTTTATTGACGGATCCACTGGTCTAGTGGCCAGTAAACTTGACTGCTGTGCCGAGGGTGACAGGTTCGATTTTCTGTACAAATATTTATGTGATATTCTATTCATGATGTAAAAGAGTTAGGCACAAATCCTGGCACACACCGCTTTAAGTAAATGTACATTTTAAAACGCACATTTCACTTGCTGTAATGGTAAAGGATATCATCCCGAGGAAACCTTCACACCATACAGCGTTAGACTGTAGCCTTACCAATTGTTTTCCTGAGATGAAACTCGGCTCCAGCTGGAAATGATAAATGATTATATCCATTTTATCTACAAGACGTATGCAATGACTAAAAAACTATTTCTAGGTACTATTATTTAAATATAGAGAAAAAAGTCATTATAATGTCACTGTAACTATTTCAGATGTCTTAGTATCCAAACACCATGAAAATTGTGATATTTTCGTTTTTATTTGATAAAAAAAATACATTAGTTACTGTTATCTATGGTTTCGTATGTTGCATTTGTCAAATCAATGTTATTAATTATTATTTTAATCTAAACAATTTATATAGTTAACAATACATTTAAATCACCCCGGGTATTATTCCTAACGCAATATTTACCTCGTCCATTAGAACAGCACTACTCGTAATTATTTGTTTTGATAACAGTCCACCGCCATATGTGCGGAGAGGTTGCAAACATCCAGACATAGCGCAATAATTGTAATTAGACCGGGAATAATTGGATGGGTCGGAGGGGCCCGGGTCATAATTTAATAACACACTGATGGATTATGACACCATAGGTACCCTCGTTCTATTCTGTTTTATGACTCTGAGAAGGCTATTTTCAATATAAAGTAAATTGCAACATTTTATTAAAACTTCATTTTAAATTATTTTTTTTGAAAAACTAACCAAATCTTACCACTGTACGTTACGGGATCAGTGTATATATTGGTTTTAGGTTTTAATTAAATTTAGTCACTAAACTGTAGTGAAAATGCGCTATCGTAAAATTGTGCAAAGAATAATATGAGCACGCCGCCATATTGGTTCTGAGTAAGTGTTGTCAAACGTGGCGGGAACCTAAATGTTTCTATTTATAAAAATAAAACACGATAAGGCACCTGCGCCCAGCTTATAGGAAATATTTTTACCTTTATTTGCTATTGGGGATAAATTATATTACTAGAAGTATTTTAAACTAAATATTTGTATTTTTATAATAATATCAATATGAACTACCAGAATATGATCTGTCAAAATAAAATAAGCAAATCACGATTTATTTTTCAATTATTTCTTATTTAGTTCAGAATTTTGTTTATCTGATATTCTAAAACGTTGAGTTAATACATGGACTAGTAGGCGCCTAAGGGTCGAAATTCAACCATAATTCTCTTAAACATATTTTAAGTTTCAATGCTAATACTTACAC
>DWEI01001196.1:0-17547 GCA_018245875.1 Mysoria ambigua | reverse complement strand
CGGGGTAGGCAGAGAGCACGGAGTGTCAAATATCTCTATCCTTACAGACCTGCCGCGCCTCCTCCACATTCATAACTAATAATAAAATAATTAATAAAAAATTAATTAGAGCTGTTATTATGTTTTAATTGGCATTAAATGTGTAATACCCTAAGCATCGTCTTTGCATGATATATTGTTAATTTATTATATTGTATATGCATTAAAATATACTTTTTTATAACTAGAACAGACACATATTGCACTGTGTGAGACATAGAGGAGTTGGTTAAAACTTTCAAAGACAGATCCCAAAATTGTGCAATAAATCTTTTATTGATTTCATTATATTTATTTTATAAAAAAACGTAACTTCACACCTGTAATCCTCAAAGAGGTAGGTAGAGAAGAATGCACAACACTTCCACGTTTCACCAGTTGTGTTTACGTCCCACTATGTAAAAGGTGGTAAGCCTATGGTAAACACCGCGATCATATCCAGACAACGAGCCACTATTAAAAAAATTACATTCCAAAAATCGAGTAGTGCCCGATTCGGGATTTGAACACAGGACATTCCGTACGGTAGTGACATGACCGACGCACACGACACAACACGACCGACGCACCTCTGCCAGCGTGGTAGACTGTAGTCTAAACCGTCACATACTGAGAGAAGATCCCTGTTTCAAGAGTAGGACGATTTTGAATAAAAAAAAAACGCACATATTGAAGCTTATCAATAGATTACGACTGCGCAAAATTGTGTAGCCTGTATCTGAATTAAGAATTTTCCTAATAGATTGTACGAGGATTTAGAGCAATTAAGACTAATTAGCATAGGGTTTAATTGGAAAGCATTTGACAGTGCAATTTCAAAAACATATTAAACAGATATTTAGACATCAAACATATCAATAGCACGATGTTCAAATCAATGATGCCGCTACGAATAAAAACATAGCACAAACAATTCGTATCTTCTTATAACAATATCCATTTCACCTGTCATATATAGCTTTGTAAAATAGTGTGTGTCGAGAACGAGAAATGCGAGAATTGCTGTAACGCTCGTGTCAAATATAATAACGTTTTGCCTTTCGCCGCTCGCAGACATTCTCGCTCTCAGTGACTTCCATTATGTCTAAGAATAAGACTTACTCAAGAAACATTGCATAGAACTTCACTAGAAATAGAAATAACGAAACTATTTTACTTTAATAACGCACCAACACGTCTTTATACCTCGTAGAGGTAGGCAGGGGAATGAATTACACTTCCACGATTCACCAGTTACGTTTACGTCCCACTGTGGAACAAATGGTGAGCATATTGCTGTACACTGGGAATTTTTTTTTTTAGAACAATTATTTAAATACACGAATGTCTGTGGGAATCACACGCAGCTGCAATAAACTAGGATCCCAAAATAGGCGGGGTTTGCTTGTGTTGTCGACAATTATGGTAATCATACGACTAATAAACTACGCATAACTACTGTATATTTTTTAAACTGAACATAGCGATGGTCATATCAAAGTACAATATGTCAAAGAACGCTCACTTACGATACTCTGTATATATGCCAACAATATTGGAAAAGGTCACGTGGATTTCAAGGGGAACATTAAAAATATATATTTTATTTCACCAGACCCCGGTCTACTCGTTATGAATACAAGTACCTTTCATGTCACGCTACAGATTTATTCAGATATTTTTTACTTTGAAGATTAAGATATGAAGAATGGCATTCGAAAATCGAGTTTACAGGTACTGAAAATCGTGATCGCTACCGAAAAGCTAAGAATTAATTGGTCGACACAGAATATACAGACAAAATATAAGGTAGATTATACATAACAGATAAAGACAAGATAGTAGATAGAGATTAAAAGATATAAGGTAAGTAGACATAAGATAAGTAGATAGATAGATAAGTAGACATGAGATGAGGAGACATAAGATAGTAAGCAGAGATATGGTGAGACAAATGAGTTCAGTACATATAAGATTTGTAGAAAGGCCTTAAGAGGATGCCTAATGACGTCTGTGACTATAAGGCTGTAGCATTATATTACTTTTAATATCTTCTACCAGTCGCGATGGCGCTGGCATCTATCCGAATTTTAAAAGTTACTGGCGTAAATAACAACGGGAATGATTTACAAGAATTAAAAAGCCCTCAAAACTCTGAAATTACCAGATGTTTTGTAATTATTAGGGTTAAGCATCCCAAGGGGTAATGAGCTCAAATATATCGACGGGTCCACCCATTATTTTGTGGTTAAATGTATAACATTACTGGTGTACTGTTGGAGTCTACTACACTTTTGCTTAAATGAAATACCGGCCTAATATTAGATAATAAGCTCTTGTAATGCCGAAATGAAGTTTCAGACATTCTAACGACCGATGTTCTATTAGGTATATATTTCTGTACTGTCGCGACTTCAATCAGATCGGTAAAAATTTATGACTCTATCAACGCTCTCCAATCGATTTTGACACTGCCCTTGACCCGATAGGGCTGAATTGTTCAAAAATGCAGAGCAAAAACGTAAAGTGGATTCCGAAGATCTGGTAATAAGTATATATATATTATGAGCAATAAATGTCTCAATGATTGAGTGTTTCAGGGTCATTTGAGCATGATCCCAAATGTGCTTGGTTGTGTTTATGCGTGCGTACTAATGTAGTTCTGTGTATCTTTGTTTGTCTGTGATCCCGCGTTGTTTGTCCGAGCGCTGATTTAATTACATTATAGATTGAAAATGACAAATTGAAATTATAGATGGCATGGAATTGTTATAATAAAGTATATAATAAATCAATCATTTTACACTCAGAAGATATTTATATCTGGTTTTAAAATTCAAATATTTGTTACAAATGGGAATCAAATCCAAAAAACACTTTTTTCGTTAGGGTAGTCACCATTCACTGAATAAACTGGCAGGTACCATCACACGGCCATATTGATATAAATTTAAATTTAGAATATAAGTATTCAAACCGGCCAGTGTTTACGTATACTTTAGCATAAATTTACGGATGCTCTGTACGGTTTTTTTCCGTAAATTTTCGGATACTCTGTACGGATTTTCCCATGTAACGAATGTGTCTATTTTGCCACTTCAAAGGCATGTAATAAGTTTGTTAAATGCAATATTTTAAAAGCAAAACCATTTGTATTTGTTGCCCGGCAAATAATTTATTCACATTTTTCTATGTACCATTTGTTTTTTTATTAGTCTTAGCAAATTAGACTAGACTTTCGACTCGCAACTACATAAATCATTCTTATAACGAGAAAATTCTTTCACACCTCAGTTTTGAACGTAGATTAACCTTACCTTTAATTAAATTAAACTCTAAGAGATGGCATTAAAATTAGTGACTAAATATTCCAGATTAAAAAGATATATTAAAACTTATAAAACGTATATTATTACTTCGATATGTTTATTAAAAATTATATATTAGAACACCAATCAATTTGCCTTTATTAGTACTGTATTTTATACCCGTAGTTCCGGACTATTGTGTCTGTTTATAAGCCTTCATAAGTGTACTTCTGTAAATGTACTTGCTTAATCGGTGTCACTCCATCCTGACGCAGGCTTTTGGAATCCAGCCGCATTCAGTTTTTCATAAGGATATGAAACCAATTGTTAGGAAGGTAATCTATACTTATACGCACACGTGGCTAGTACTTAATTCAGTACCTTCGTACATACATATCTTCACGCCAGGTCCCTTACGGGGAAGGCAAAGACCACCGAGTGCCAAATATCTGTATCCTTACAGATCTGCCGCGCTTCTAAATTCTTCATGCCGCACCCTTATACATAACCCCACCGCATGTAACCTATTTAATATATATAGTATGAACATTTGTCGAACGGCCATTGTTATAAAAAAATGTATTTAGAACCGAACGGAACTCGCATTCGGAAGCGAACAGTCAATAATTGCAAGCAGCGTGGAACTACCGACGACATTGGCCCGCAGCCAGGCGTCGGCTCGTGCTGGCACAAAACCTTTTCACTTCGGGCTTCACGTTAAAATACTTTACCGTAGACACGTGCTGCGTTACTTCAAAGATGCAGTGACTATGTCTGAGCGATCATGCTCTTAAAAGTTTAGTCGTGTATAAAGAATAAATCATAGAATTGTCATTGTGAGCCTGTATCAGTCTACAGCTGGACATACTTAGACCGAGTCTTACGAGTGCTATTTTCCGATAATACCTATGCTAAGTATGTAAAATATTTATAAGGCAAGATTGAATCATCGTTTCGCATACTTGGATCTTCACATATAGGTGGAAATAATTTATTAATGTTTTGTAAATACTCAATGAGCACATTCAAAGGGTTTTATAATTGAATTATACACTTCATAGAGCACAATTACAATTAGTTATTCATTAACAACCGCATCCCGATGTTTTAATGAGACAAGTGTTTACATTTCGAAGATATATTGTGCTGGTTGGGCGTCTGTGGGTGACGTGTTTCGCGCGCTCCAGGGGTAGGCGAGGGTGAGATGGTTGTGAGGAGAGATGAGTATTTTTATTTAGGTTTATTACACCTAATAGATAAAATCTATACTTACTGATATAGAATTATGGTCATGTTAATAATACATCTTCATTTACAAATCATTGCCAAGTTGACTGTGGGAGGATTAGTGATCAGATGACATTTGTCATTGTCTCGAGAGAGCGGTGTTGAAACATTCGATTGTGTTTCCAGTATAAAAATTCGCACTGGAATAGCATGGTGGAGTATGATTTAGGCCTGCCAGAGTAATGACTTAATGAAACATGAAAGGTACAACCGGTACAAACATTATTGTATCTTATCTTATTTTCCACATCAATTTGTGTTGTTACAAGTATATAGGATCCAAAGTGTCTCGACCTGTCTTAATGAATAATAAACCACTATAACAATTATAAGTCGGTTTGAATAATCCAACAAGCTGGTTAACAGTCTCAATCAAAGACAATATTAAAACTGTTCATTTGAATAATGTACTTTTGGCCGGCTTTGTGGTTTATTGTAAGTGCGATCACTGAGCAATAAGCCTTGAGTTCAACTCTCGGGTAAAGCAAAGGAATATTGTCTCCTTTTTAACATATGTGATAGGCTGGCGCTCGGCTGCTCGGCTGCGATCGGTGGAAACAAACTTATCCTAAGACGGAGCATGCATACCGGGGAAAATTTTATTAATCCTTGCTTTGGACAGTCCTGTGTTATGCGTCCGGAAACAAAACAGCTTTTTCCAGCTTTTAATTTTCAGTAGTAGCTCCAAATCTGGATTTCAACCCGGTGTAAGGCAAAAATCTCGCCGCCTACTACGTGGTAGTTATAAAAGTGGTTAAAAGTGGGCACTACACTATTCTCTCTACCCCATTTGAGAAATACAGGCGTTATGTTATGTTATTAGTATGTTTTAAAACATTACGTTTATAAAAGGAAAAGTGGAGTTCAATTTTATATTTCGTGTGATAATTTGCGTAGTTTTTGAAATGCGCTATAACAGTTCTTTCGAAAGCGTTTCATACATTTTATTTAATTACTGTGTCGAAAGCACTTACACAGCTGACGATATAATCATGTCATGGTCCAATTTAGTTTTAAAAGTGTAAATTTAATAGAATTAAATTTGAAAATAAAATTAATAAACTTAAATTCCGCTTGAAAGTTGGTCGCGTTTACATTCATTTGCCTTTGTAATATCTCCTGTAGCACAGTCTTGGAGTACACGATAGGCGGAACTACTGACCGAGGTAGTTCGCAAACGCATCGCAGATAGTTCAACATGTTATAAATTTCATTGATATATTAATACGAATAGAGAAATCTTTCAACCTTACTACCCCTTTCATTACGCTTTTACTAGCTTCACTGGTAACCAACTATGTAAGAGAATCTTACGACTTAAACCCACTGCCTACAGTTCGATTTGCCTAAAAACTTGTATACGAGTCCAGATCCGATGACATTACATTATTTTATAGTACGTAACTAATGTCCCAGTCAGCACGAACAGGTTTATAACAAATAATATCTATAGGCTTATTCGATAAGTACCACCAAAGCACTCGTTATTGATGAAGGCTATCACTGTAACATAAACTTCGTTTAGAATATTGCCCGCACGAATACCGTTGTTAAAAACAATGCTGAACTCCACACTGTGTGATTGAATTCAAACATTCAGCCTTGTTTGTTTATGTAGAAAAGAAAATTAGAAAGTTTATATTTATTAACGATACTATGTTACAAATGTGGCAATTTATATTAATTGTTATATGATTACGAAACGTACCTATGTAGAAAATTATGAATTTCAATGGAGTTTATTTTCTACTCGCTTTGCCGTAAGTCATTACGATATACACCGGTACAATGAGTTGTAAATGATGACTGGGTAATTTCAAACTAAATTGTTATCAATTCCATCAATCAAATTGTTTATAGTCAGTGAGGTTTTATGGGATTTCAGATGTCCGATATCGCATGTCGTTAAGTTGCATATTGTTTATAGAAGCTGATACCATTGAATGTACCTATATTACAGGAAATAGAAATTGAAAATCCTCTCCCCATTACTGATATATTTTCTCTTAGATTTGCTCCCATTACACCCACACGTAGGTACATATATAAAGAATTACATGTGTCGTATGTCATTCAATTCTCGACCTAGTGCGGCGTTAATCACTTCGACCTTCCTCAGGACATTAAGGACATCTCCTTATATATCTCTATAGCTCTTATAGCTCATTTATATTTATTCATTAGTCTTTAACTCATATTAATTATTATATATCTTGTTAGATCTCTAAAACTCTGTAGCGTGATAAATATCTAAATAGGGTGGGTAATAATGATTTAGTGACGATCACAGCTTGACAGGGTTTATGTATTATATATAATGATGACACAAGATTTGACCGTGAAAGCATATCTTCATAGTCATCATATGGGCCATCATCAACATAATCAGTATTATTAATGTACATCATTCATGGAGTAGACATTGTTGTTTGATCAAAATAATGAAATACATAGAAAGTGCCAGCTGATTGTGAAATTTGGCTTCAGCGTTACAGTGTTTTGTTTATATATGTTCGTACAACTTTATTAAATTACATGTGCTTGACAGAGTTCTGAACCTCAGCCCTTTCTAAACTAGATTTGGATAATAGAGAATGACAACCAAAGGGAATTTTTAATAATGTCATGAACAGATTAAAAAACAATATTTTATTTTTCAATTAAAATACAATACAATAAATGGTCATTTCACGTTACACTATTAATGTAGTTCAATTTTAATACAGGCACACAAAAGTTAATATCGTAACTGTTTTTATCGTGATCATAAATTGGAATGACATCTAATAATATAATTTTATATATAAGAAAATATATATGCGTTTATTGTGGACGAACTATCTATCTATGTATTTCAACGCAAGTGCCGTGAAACTTGGCCTCTCCAGCACCGCAGCCCTCAACTTCGAACGCCATTCTGAAGTCCAAATCGACATCTGGTTCATTTTTAGAATCGCCATCATTTATAGCGTCACTTTTCGTTTTTCCATTACTAGCGTCAGTTTTTACTTGAGCAGCTCTTGTGTTATCCTTTCCATCAGCGGAAATATTGTCGACAGATATCACATCGGTAACAGGAAGATCTTCTTGTGATGGTATCGGCGAACCTTTCGATATTTTCACGAAACTTAAACACACAGCGAAATGTATCAAAACGAGTGTAGCCTTCATCTTGGATGTGACAATACTGTCTGTTAGCATCGGATCAATTAACGTTATGTTGATTCTGATGCGATATTAATTACCCGAAATTGCTATTAAATTATGTGGCACCGTAAACATGTTCCATAAATATGTCGTTAGAAATAGTTATTTCTCCAATATCCGTTGGTACTGAAGACTTGATTGTGTTTGGTAATCGAGTGAAGAATGGTCCGACAAATTTTAACATTGACATGACAGACACACTGTTTTTTTTAAATAAAACAAAAAATAACTACTTTAAAGCTTTCTTAGTTAACAACTGAATTGAAATTTTGACACGATTTACACTTGTTAAGTATTGAGCAATTAACACATATCGAATATTATTCAGAATATTATTCATTGGGCAATATCATTCAGTTCGTTGTGTTATATAACGTTCACCATCTTATTTGAAAGCACTCATCTACTACGTTGGTCGTGTAAATATCGCTTATAATTAATAGTCGAGGCATGACTTGCTAGAATCCGTTGACTTCCCTTCTACGCCTTCCACAGTCACCTATTGTCTTCGCATTCGCGTCATAAAACATTTACACTTGCCGTTCCCGTTGGCGGCAATAAAGTTACCAATTTAGCACGTGGAGCACGAAGCGTCCCTGCTTCGCGCTGTTAACTACCCATAAGCCTTTCATTTCACAAACGCTTGAAGTAGGGGTTCTTATGAATCACATGCTCTTGGGAGAGTTACGCAACACATTGTCAGAAACGTCTCGCTTATATTTCCCGAAGATGTAGGTAAAATAATGTAGTATTACATGTATAATTACATGCAATTACATCTCACCCCACCTTCTATGGTGGCCTATCGCTATACACCGGCTATAAATTATAATTTGTTTCATACTACGTTGATACCGTTTTACGAGTACACTATTTTAAATTAAATTACATCGGAATTGTTTAAAATACTCTCATTTCTTTTCATTTTGAAACTGTACCTAGAATTTGACCGCTCATAGTATGTAAAGAAGCTAACGGTTCCAGAATAAAATTTATTGCGATCTAAGAAAAAAATTTAATAGATTGATTTCTTTTATCGACCAAATGTATTGTATACAAAATAAATGTTATATGTAATTCGATTGATACGATAACTTTATTTTCAAACTATTTACATTAACGTTATGTTTAATAAAAAATATCATAATTTGTTCACAGAGATGTATGTAATCCTATGTTAAAATATATAAAAAGAAATTATTCTGTTAATGTTAATGCTTGTTATGTACGTATGGAAAAGCAGAGTCCTCTAATACAGGCACTCCAGCTTAACAGAGGGCTCTGGCCACTAACTTTTGTATGTGTAACTACATTTTGATGAATAAATTATTATTATTATTATTATATCAGTAATACTTATTTATTCGATTAAATCTTTTATTGTGACAGCTTGATGATTTGTCACAAATGATGAACTTACTGGTCCATAGCGTTTTCTAGCAGTCAACTCGAGGTGAACGATGAAATGTGAAGGTGACATGTGGATGTGTCGGTATAATTTCATTCAGGTTTTCACAAAGCAAAAGGTAAAGTTGAATGTAAAGTGAAAATAAATGAATAAAAAGTAAATACTCACATCCGGACTGATGTCTGTGAAGTTGGCACTAGATACGAACTCGCGCAGAAAGCCGTCCAGTTCGGTACCTTCTATGTACCCGTTGCCTGAAATAACACAAATTGTCATTGTACACATGACCTTATGGGATATTGTAAACGAGGGCCCTAATAATGGGGCGTTTAAAAAGTCCCCTTTTAACACCGACGACAAATTTAGCGACACCTCTTTTGTCGAGAGACCTTTTCGGATATAATTAAAGCGTTTAGAACTATCAACTAGACCGGAAGTCCGTCAATTTATTAAGTCTAGCATCGGCGGAACGTCGGACATTAGCAAAACGACATTTTTAAAAAAAAATGCTATTAAACGTGAAGTGCCATTAAAGTGTACATATTTCCGTTTCTTCTTATTTTCATACAGAACTAAATAAACTCAGAATATATGGTTATTCTACATTTCGCAGAGAGAGAAAAATTACGCGTTTTAGTAATTACAAATGATCAGCGACCATTATCGGTCTGTAACTCACGGGAGAGATTAATGAAAAATTATATGCAAAATGACTGCCTCGTTGGTCGTGTTGGTTGCAAGTGCGACTGTTCATCGGGAGGTTCGGTTCGATTCCCGGATCGAACGCTACAAAATGTTCAAATTAGAAAATTTTCTGCTAGAAAATCTAATTAGATTTCTGGTAGTGGTTCGGAATCTGGATATATGCCCGATGTATGGCAATAGGCTCACCACCTATTACATAGTGGGACGTAAACGTAACCAATGAAACGTGGGAGTGTTCTGCATTCCTCTGTCTACCTCTTCGTAGATTACAGGCGTGAAGTATTTTTTTTATTTGATTTTACATTTGATAATGCTCAATTATTAACTTAATGACTCTACATAATAAAACTTCATTACAACATGGAGTGGCGTCTATGGGCGCTTTCCACCTGGAATGCTACTGAATAATTGACCAAATATCAAGCGAAGAGTTTCCAAATTGCTCCGTTCGTCGGTCAGCTCAGCGCATATCCCGCACTACCTGCACCCGACGACCGCGTGTAGCCAAATGGCACGAGAAGGAGATTCCTCTGAAGAGCTCTCCAAGCACACCGTACCCACTTGTTATTCTATGCAAATGGCCGGCCCCGAATGCCAGACTAAACGGGCATTTCGTAGATGCGAGTTTTTATGCAAACAAACCTAAGTTATTCAAGTATACGCCTTTGCATGAAACTTGCATACAGAACTGGTTTAATGTGGCGTCGTTTCGTTCAGTATTTTCCCCGTTTGCCAGCGACTGTACCTGCATTTTGTATTTTTAACCGCGGGACATTAGGGCGGAGCACATTTGATAGTCTCAATGCCAGACTATTAGGATTTTCATTTCACTGAGTTGCCGACCATTTAAGATTCACAGCGATTTCTTACCTACTCTGTTAGGAAAAGATATTTCGCTTTTAACATGAACAAATGGATAGGAGAAACTATTTCATTTCTTTTATGTAACTTCGAGATACCTTGGTTTTTAAATGTGATTTAAATAAAAAAATTACAACATATTTGTATCTTACCTAAAAGGTAAGCAAAGGACTCTTGTTAAGCTTGTAAAAGGTTCATCAGCGATCGATCGTCAATACATGATGCAATTTGTGTATTCGAATACAGTTGACTATTTCAATGTATGACAATACGGACTTCCGGTTTTGTTCACTTTGGACGGCTTATGCCCGGGACCTGTAGTGGTTTTGTGCCGATAACAGTAATGAGATACGTCCGCCGTGTAGAGTCTGACGATAAGGATATTACACTGTGCGGTAAGTTGGACTTTGTCCGACTTTATACGAAACCTTGAAATTACATCGAATTGTACATCTTTTGTTTTTAGATGGGTCATAATATGGTCCCTGGTCAGATAGTCGTGTCATCATTTACATTTGAGCACCATAGTAATGGTACGTATATTATGTATATTTTGATTTTAATGACTTAGGAATTAATATTTCTCATTGCTGAATTAGAAGTTGAAGACGGTTCGATTTCCATCCAAGATAAATATTTGGATATTCACTATTACCATTATTAGACTCCGGCCAGGTGATATTATGATCTGTGAAAGGCTGCAGGCAGAAGCTGGATGCGGCAAGCCGAGGGCATTGCACGATGGTGCTCTTTAAGGGAGGCCAATGTCCAGCAGTGGATTGAGATAGAATGATGATGCTAATTATTATTATTATTAGACTCTGAGCTACTAGAAGAACTGCCAACTTAGAAAAACCCAACTGAAACCAAATTTTCATACAGCAGTCGCGCTTTTGACCTCTCTATCAACGAAACGGTCAATAATATGATAATATTGCTATAAACAATTATGAACTGTTTAAAGGACGATTGTCTGTTTGATCAACGCTTGAACAGTTTCAGGTTCTACAAATCACGAACATTCTACAATTTTTTTTCAAATATTACATTAAATGGGAAACCGTACTGTACGGTATATACTATGTAGCAAATTGAAAATTCTTAATTAAATCGTAATAAATACTTTTTACGTAACTTTAATTTTTTTTCTTTATGTGGCAATAAACACAATAATTTCAAGACGTGTTACTTTCTTAAAACAAAGCATTTATATCAAAATGAGAGTCCATAAATAATTTATGTATGATATACTTACAAGAAACGTTACGCGGGGTAACAATTAAGTGAGACTTACGACATTACTGACATAAACAGATCGGGTCGTAAATATGATGGGGGAGGTCGAAAAACAATTTGCGAGCATGTAAGACGGTAGCGTGTGCGCGGTAGCCGGTGGCGGCGGTGTTTGTGCGTGCGTTAAAGTGTCGGCTGGCAGCCCGCCAGCGCGCGGATCCGCCGCGTACCTTGGTAAATCAGTTCGATTCCGTTTGCCGAACAAACAAACAAACAAACAGTGGGTCGTTAAACTTCCACCGGACAAATATCTCATTTTTTCTTTCGTTCTATTTTGTTTTTTTTTTGCGACTCATTTCATTAGATATAAAATAGTTTTGGATTGTTTTTTTTTGTATTTCAATATTAGACATAGGGAATTAAATTTGATACTTTTGTTTAAGGTAAGTTAAGTAAATCCTAGAAATGATCGTTTTGAGGTTCTTTGAAGTTATAAAGAATTAAACATTACATACAATTTAAATTAAAAACCATGCCTTTTAAATATACCAATGTGGACTATTTTTATATTTTTCTGTAAATGTTGTCTAAAGTTTATTCTGTAATTGTTGTTTAAATTTATTAGAGTTAAAACTCCACAAGTACTCTGCATAATACTAAAGTCAAGTATTCGAGAAAGTGATTCATTAGCTCTTGTAGATGAACCATTGAACTCTGCTGAAACGAATACGTGAGCATGATTTAATAAAATAAAATTACTTTAAGTAATAATAAAGAAAAAGCACAAGGTGCAGCCAAAAGTAATAATCCTCTAGATTGACGTTAAACTGCTGTAGAGATCAAATCGCGGGAGTATCTCACAGTATAATTGTATTAGTGAGAGATATATCATCTCTCTGACTTTTACTTGGCACGGTGCACAAATATGATATTCTGAGCAGTTATCAAAAATGATCGGGAGGGGCGGTGTTATTAGTTTCATTCCTGATTATATTATTTTTGTCTTTTAGAATATTTAATATTAGGAGTCATGCCTGTTGCGATTAATAATTGTAAATACTCTTAATAATAATAAAAGATTATTTTGTATATAAGCGGAGAACACCGAGTGTCAAACAATAATAATAATAATACTTATAATAATATTTTAAGCCAACATCACCTTCGGTCATTTGTTCCCAAAGTAAGCCACAAAAGAATTCAAATTCAAATTATTTTATTCAT
This sequence comes from Mysoria ambigua, assembly GCA_018245875.1. NCBI lineage: Eukaryota > Metazoa > Arthropoda > Insecta > Lepidoptera > Hesperiidae > Mysoria > Mysoria ambigua. Next base: position 4,296 of record DWEI01001196.1, on the reverse strand, counting down.
TATAAGGTATATACATACATTCAATGAACCACTCCAGGAATGAATGTTCGTATTACGGAAACCAGATTGTTGTTAATATCTACGTAGTACTTATTTATATGTATACTCATTCTTTAAGAGCACCTACTTTAAGAGGAGAGATCTGAGCTCATAACACAATTATTTGCATTGGGTGGAAATGGAACCCAAGACCTGCGGAGCAACAGTCAGTTGCAACAACGAGGCCGTCAAACACATCTTTGTGTAGCTGACTTGCTCCTTCTATATTAATCACAGTCTTCATTACTCTCAAAAATTTTAAGATAATCATGAATATAGAATAAGCATGTCAGGTTTGTACGTGTAGAGCTATTCCGCATTCGGTGCTTGCTGCCTATCCTGTAGGGGACTTGGCTTGATATACCAATGATAAAAATAATCAAACACTTTAACAGTGATATTGATTAAATAATATATTTGTGTACATTTTGATAATATTTTTTCATTCGCAAATAAAAGCGATCTATCAAGTCAGCTCTATTTAATCAGATTCAAAAAGCGCTGAAACGAGATTTTCGTGTTCCGTACTAAACCGAACCAAAAAAAAAAATGCAAATAAGTATCCGTACAAAATTAGCGCTGGAGGTGGTTGAAGACGAAAACAAACGACGACAGCAGATAAGAGTGGTAATGGAATGGTCAGAGATCGGACGCGAGATTGCAGCGAGTCACGAAAAAATTGCGGAAGCGGGGTCAGGATTACAGCAGTTTTTTAAACTCTTTGTTATATATGATAAGCCGTTCGTGCACGGCCATTGACTTGCGGCGGTCCGTCTGACTGACGGTGCATGGGCTGGACAAGTTTAAGTGTACTTTGTGATTAGTATTTTTTATCCTCTATTTAAATATGATAAGCTTTTACACATGATTCATGACGTTCGTCGTTTTTATTGACGGGCGGTGCTAAGCTTGCTGTACCTTTTAGTATAATCTGTTATCCATAATGTCAACATGTAATCCTTTAATCCACCTGCGTCTAGTAAAGAATGCTGAATTACATAAAGTTTTCAAACATGTGTATTCGCGAATTATATGTGTTTATATATGCGAATTATATATGCGAAATTAACCGAACACTTGATATATTACATACAAGTTTTAATATATAAATACGTATTTATGTTTGTGACTTTACATCACAATATAGAATGTATATGTCTTCACACAATCATTTGGCCAGGGCGAGAACTGAACCGACAAGTAATTTCTTAATGTGTAATGCACTTAATTTTCTAACATGTGGGTATAGTATAATGTTTTCGTCTGAGCAAGTCTGGAAGCGAGTAGCTTTAGTATGATAGCTAGTCTCCACCTGAACAATAAGTAATGAACCGCAGGTAGATTGTATTAATAAATTACGATGAGGTAATCTAAGCACTTAGTAAAGATTTCATGCTGACCACGAAATAGCTCATTTAAATTGCTCTAGGTTTCGTTTTAAGTGTCTTATGTACGTCGTGTGTCAAAGTATCGTCTTACTCGTGCCGTAAGAAATACACTATGAGCAATGACACCAGTGTTACCAACTACTTCCATAACTGATATGCCGTATTGTCGTGATTGCGATTATTTCTATAGTTTGATTTCTGTAATTATATTGATTGAGATTACCTTTATAATTTACATTGTGATTAATTCTGTAATTATTAATTATCATTGTTATTAATTTTGTTTTAATTTAGTATTCTAGAATGTAATTAATCGATATTTGACTCTCAATGATAAAACCATATAAATAGGGTAGAAGATTATTATCGGGTGATTCTATATACGACCATCGTTTAGAGCGTTACTCTGCCAAAACACCTGCGATTGTTACACCACCTTTGTTTACAGCGTTGTTATATGAAACGCATATATAGCTATTAAATTTTAACGAGCCAACCGTCGAGCGGGAAGGAAGATATATCACTGCAAAGAATAGAAAAAGTGACCGAGACGTGTAATGAATGGAGATTAATACAAGCGGTCTAAGGTTCCAGTCGCCCGCTAAGCGCCACCGGTCCAATGATTCCTACGTACAGATTGGTCCACTAACGACTGAATAATTACACAATGATCCCTATTACAAATGCAAAAATGGGAACCCCCGATGGATATATAACGCTGGTCTCCGGTTTAAGAGAAAAGAGGAAGATCGATTGGGGAACGGACGATATTTGATTTGCAAATCACGTCACGGCATTCGTGGGCGAGTGGAGAAAATATTAATTATTCTTGTAAAACGAATAATATGTATATTATGTATGTGGAATTATTTTTGTGTGAACACTGTGTGAAATAATTCATTTGTATTCTGTGACGATAAACACTCCGCTTTCCGGTCCCGTTCGCCTGATGTTGAGCAATAAATAAATGAATAATAATACAATAAATAAATATTGTAACCGCCGTGGGCGTCCTCTAAAATTGATGTTACTGTTAATTGTATTTTATATTCATACAAATCTCAATTACAATTTTTATTACGAAAATAACAATTGTAACAGATAAAACATTTTTATCTGAAGCCGGTCAAGAGCTTTTAAATGTTTTAAATATACACTAGTTTCACGTATACCAGCAGTCATCTTGTTTCTTAGTTGCAAATATCACGATCAGTTTCACCGCTCTCTGCGTATTTCTGAAGGGACCTGACGAATGATTTAATAATAATAAACTTCACTTAACCATGTCAACCATAAAGAGCTCGCATTTGCATTAAACGCATAACAATTTGTATGTGGTCGATCTCATGAAGAATTTAATTAATATTGAAACGAACACACACTTGTGTACTGACTTGGCTTGCCGTTAATAATGATAATCTTATAAGCATATTGCGAATGCACTCCTGTCACTTGGACCACGTAGTTCTTTAAGCCGGGGCCCCGGCAAACATCCCGGCTTTAATGACTGGACAAACAGACATCTGCATACGGCCTCCGAGGACGCACCGCCCGGGGGCGAGCTCTTAGTGAATTTATTAGCGCTCAAAGTACATTGAAAACTGGTCAGATTTAAAGGGCATTCCGCTGTACGTGATTAATCGTAAGGACGTAGGAGCCTGTCTGCGAGGGCGTCTGCGTTTTGAGGAATCAATGCAATGTGTCTATTATTGTATTCTGTACTTTACTTCATTTGAATATTTACAGTATTATACTCTTATGTCTAACTTAATAAATTTAAAGATTACTTATCAAATTCAGACTTATCAAGATTCATTTATGCGAATATACTATATTCATGTCCATATAAATATCAGTAGAAATTGTATTCCAATTAATCTTGCGATAATGTAACCAAGTTGTTGGGTCTTTAAAAGAGAAGTCAATTTTGGCGGGGAAACCAATATAAAGGAAATAGTAAATAGTAAACGGAGTATCTGGCATTGACGGTCTTATTCGTGTTGGCGATTTTTCGCAGATACCTATAGATGATTGCTATTTATTTTCTTTCCTTTGATGCTCTGTTCATAAAAAACAACTGAAGAAAATTCTACAACGACTATTATTATTGCCGTTCTGTTTCTATCATCACCCTTCCACATCGTCCGTTACGCGTCACTGTCGCGAACGACGCTCGTTCACCGCACGCCGGCTTGACGCGACGCAATGGCCTGAGCGTTTATATTGTAAACACACTTGGTGGCAAGAGCAACACGGCGGGCGAGCTGCACAGCGCGACGTCGGCGAGCCGCGGCACTTTGTCGAGCCGCTGTCGTGACACGAGGCACGTGTTTACCTAATTATCTGCACGACGCACGCCGCGGGCGCGCCGCCGCCGGTCTGTGTGCCCAGCCGCCGCGGTTTCGCACGAGTTGTGTGTGTGTGTGTGTGTGTTGCACCGCTCACCGCACTTCGCTGGGACTGACTGGGCGGCGAGCGTACTTAGCCAGGCCGCACCGTGAAAGTAAACGATCGCTTTCCATCGGGTGTGAATGTGGCCAAATGTTGACTTATACCGGAATATTGTAAAGGAAGAGGAATTTCGGAAGATGAGTAAAGAACATTATTGGAACGCTTACATTCGGAGCAAAATTGTATATACGTGTCGTTTCTGGAATATTCTAACAAATTATATAGCATAAGTACAGTTCATTAAACTGATTCTAAATAAAGAAATTAAAATATATCATTAAAAAACTACATATGTATTTAAAACCACAGTAATTTTGAAAGTCAGAATATTATCTATATGAGATTATAGACGTGGTATTAGGTCCAATACGCAGGAAAACGTTATAAGGTACGTATAGGTACAGCAGGCTAGTAGCGG
>DWEI01001195.1:0-17549 GCA_018245875.1 Mysoria ambigua | reverse complement strand
AGGAATGCAGAACATTCCCACGATTCACCGGTTACGTTTACGTCCCACTATGTAATAGGTGGTGAGCCTATTGCCAAATTAAAGGGTACTTAATTTGGTAATTGTTAATCTTTATCACTGATGTCGTGTGTTTTTTCAATCAACGTTAATAATAATGGAACCTTCCACATATACATTCCAATTTAAATATATATTCAATAAGATCAGTTAAAAAATCAAAACTAAAAAATATACCTTTTAAACAAAAGAAATTTCGAAAAAATATTTAGTTACATTAAATTCTAATCGTTATCATCAACGTCTAATTTATTAACATAAATAACATATTGTATAAAAATACGTGTATAATAATGCGTGGGTATATTGCGTCTTTTTTAAAAAAAAAACATAACGGTTTCGAATTCAGTTTTAATCGATGACTCATACGAACGGCCGAACTGAAGCTACCTTGAGTTGTTTCATTATATTTGAGAAGCAATTCGGCAAGTCAGCATGCACTTACTGTGTCATTGTTTATTTGGACTTCGCAATTCGAGTTTGTTACTTTATTTACTTAATAATTAGGGTCATATTTACTTAACTTTTTAGGGCAGCCTCTTTCGTGAGTCTGTTTGTGTTGCCATGTATCGCCACATGTGCGATAATCACCGCGTGACCGATTTTTAATTGAAAGAGTAATAGTATTAGGTTAGGGGCAAATGCCTGTTTTGTTATAACAACATTTGTGTAAAAGCTTTGGTTGAAACTTTAATTTCAGTCTTACAGATATAACTCTTTGTAAACGTCTCGTTGCTCGTAATGATTGCAAGAGCGACTGCCGATCGGGAGGTCCTGGATTCAATCCCACTACTAAATATTTCTATTAAATTTTGTAGTAGTGGTTCGCAGTCTGGATATGTCGCCATGTAGGGAAATAGGCTCTATATAAATAGGTAATCTGGTATGAATTGGAATAGTTTGAATAATGATGACACTAAGAAGCACTAATTGCTATACAGCACTTGTGCAAGTATAGAAATATTTTGCAATTGATGTTCTTCACCCTGTAAGCGATCGAGCGTGACTACATAAAAATAATAATAAATATTATAAAAGGAAAGAAACACAAAACAATCGCACTGCAACAAGTCTATCTAAATAATCACTCACTGCAACTAATATTTTAGCAGTTGGAAGTGTACCGCACTAGCCTGTCTTATTCTTTAATCAGCTATATCTATATGCACAAAATTTATATAGGTATTTACACATACATGTAATCACTATGGAAAATATGGAAAAAAGGCGCCTGTTGAGAGCTGGCAATTAATTTTCAAAATCCTTTATCGAAAATACAATTATTCAAAAAGATCCTTATTGAAGGGCATACGATAACCGTTTTTTAGTATAAATGCACATGTATATATGTATATGAGAACACCAATCTCGTAGATCAAAGGACCTCCAAGAGACACCGCGATAACATGAGAGCGGGGATTTGGTAAGCTTTCATGTACTCGAAAGGAATTGAATAACTATCAACTAACCTCACGTGGCTACATAACTTATTACATACGTTGCATTTCTAGCAGGACTAACGTTGACCAACTAAGTGACTAAGTTTGATCGTGAGGTCCCTTTAAATATTTGTATTAGTCATCACTTTTTGATGGCTACTTAAAGCTGTTATAAATTTCCCTAAATACTAAGCCTAAATCTGGAATATTACTCCAACTCATCTTTGATTTATAATATTTCAATGGCGTTATTTGACACAACTACATAAACTTGAGAACTTTGATAGAAATTTTACCATAAGGATATTTTACATTTTAAATTACATTTACATCGCGTGTATGCTCATTTAAAGACCTCGTGGTCGCATACGTTATCCATTGAATAACGAAAAGCGTGTACAAAATCAGGACATAGCCTTCGTAATGCTATTTACATCAACAAAGAGCAATTAATTTACATACAGTCAAAGCTTTAATGAACTTGGATATGTTTGATATATGATCCCCTTGAGATATTTGTTTACACGTAGAAAATATTTTAAATAATATTATATATGATTTATTTTAAGAAGTATTATATATAACAGATTTTTGATATCAATCAATATATGTATTTAAAATTTACAATTGACGAGTAATGACTGGAAGTCCGCGTTCGTGCCTGTGTATAACAATAGGCAATAGACAAATTAACTCAAAATGAATGGCAATGAATCCCATTCATAAGATTGAAATAATTTATCCAAAAATCTTTACGTAAAATTTTTTACATAAACACTTTGCCTTGTACATACATCACAGACGGATCACTAAAATCTATGTACTAAATCGCAAGTTACATTACGAAGGATTATTACAATCCATTAACTAAATCGCATGTTACATTAGGAGTAGTTATAATTTTTTGACGCGTCACGGCAATGACCAAGTGTCGTAGTCTCTGATGAGCTGTTCCGTATTTGTCAACGCATGTTCGTTGTTAATGAAATCATTACTGGTGGAACTTTTCGCATAATACTATTTTTACATACTTTTTCGGATATTATTATATGAATATTTTAACTCGCATGTTTGTACGCTTATAATATCCACCACACATTATATACTTTAAAATTATTATTATTGGCCTTATAGCGTTCATAACTCTTAAAATATGTAATTATATTTAGCTGTAAGTTTTCCATCAATTGTAAAATAAAATAAAATAAAATAAAATAAAATAAAATAAAACAACCGTTATGTTGTTTCAAACCCACCGTGTGTGTGTTAAATAAATAATAAACGGATTTCTATCGAAACCGTACGTGTCATTAGGAGAGCTATAAAGAACTAATATGAGACGTTCGTCTCATAACGTGTCTATTTACTACTAATATATCCAGTACTTTAAGCTTCAAGATACTTTTAAATGATTCCTAGAAAATATAAAGCCATAACATGCCATATGTAATATAAAAACCTTACATATTCCAGATTAATACATGGAGTACTTATTCCAATAATCCCTTACTGAATAAGTGTATTACTTATAATACAACCATAACGCACCATAATATCATGTGGCTATCCTTCACCCGAACATACTCGTGTCTCACATACGAGTCGGACTTTTAAATGAGTTATAACTCGACGATTTCGTGACTATATTTTGCATGTGTTACTGTACTTGGCAACGTATATAGCATCCTGTGTAATATTTAAGCGGTCGTTCGTTGCATTAAATGTAATTTATGGATTTGGGCTTACAGCTTCGAAGGTCACTTTTAAGGTACTACCACATACAAAGAGCCGACAATATATCGGAAAAATTTATAGCATTATGTAACTGATTAATTTGCGTAGATTTTTCAAAATATCCTGACTAGTTTCGGAGCTATTCGAAACCCTCCTTCGTAACCTCATGTTCACCACATCGATGTGTTAATGGAGAATAGCCGAAATGTCCCGAAAATAAACATTCCCATTGAACTAATATATGAATTAAGTTTAAATATTAGACATACTTATTCATATAAGTACAACACGACTAGTGGTAAAATCGGTAGAAGGATCGGTTAGTCTGCTTCCAATCACGGACATGTTCGACAGTCTATTGATTTTGACGAGTAGTTAAAGTTAATTGCGGTGGTAATTGATCAATCAACACTTGATGCTCGGTCAATAACAATGGCGTATTCGAAAAATCGAGTCATTTGCCAATCAATCGACGGCATCGACCAACCGCGATCGTTCGTGTGCGATAACAGCCTAAGAATACTGTAAATACGTAAGGGTAGAGTTATTATTACTGCATGTATTGTACTTGCATGAAGCATATATTTTAAGACATTCGATTGACCACAACGTTGAAATTTAAGCTTTGTTCACAAACGCATTTATTATTAAGCTAGACGCACTGTTTGAAAAATGGCCATCGCAGAGACATCATTGATACAAGTACTACTGTTCTTTTTGCCAAAAAATAACTCCCTAAGTTGTCTTTCGATTTCATTCAGTCAGTAAATATATATGTATAATTACAGTAAATGTATATGCATGATTACATGTTAATTGTTACTCCAGTGTTGTTTAATTTGGGATAAAATGTTAATAGGAGTGAAGTGATTAGTCTAATTTACTAAATCCGCAAACGTGTACTTGACCAGCGTGGCGAACTATTCCCGTAAGCCTCTCATTTACAGATGCATTTGTTCAAAGTACCCGTTGTTCAGATCTCTATACAATGTTTGTATAATACCATATAAACCAATAAACAGCAAAAAAATTCTGCACGTCATATGTTAGGCACGATATTTTTGTAACATCTAATAAAATAACCCTAGTTTGTGTATTAACCGTCCGACACTCGCGCTTGTAATTCAATAATCATGTAAATTTACGCAGGTACATGACTATCTATTGTATACATCGCACAAGAAGTCATACAAAAACAAACAGACTAACAAAAAGAACAATGGACGACCTCAATGCTCGACAATAATTTCTTTCAAGTAACGCAATTATTATTTAAATGAGCAAAAAAGAACGTTACAGTTCAAATAGAGTTAAATTAGGTATAATCGATTTTATCTTGATTTAGGATAAGACAAAATTGTATACATAAGTATACAGGCTTTGAGGCTTCGTTCAAATTAACTACGCATAGGTGACCAACAAAATTTCGCAAATAATATGTAGTACTTGTATATTATAGCCATTAAAAGATAAAAAAAATTCTCTGATATTGATAGCAACATACAAAAAAGGGAAAACAAAATTCGTCGATCACAACAACATTAATGATTATACAAATCGCTTTAAGATCGCAACAATTTAACCGCGATCAACAAATTAAATGATCAAATAAATAATCAATTTTGAACGCATATCATTTACAAACGTGAACAAATCAATCCACACATCGGCCTTCAATACTATTGTCACTGTTGATGTAAATGTATCCAAATGGTATGAGCACGCAGTTGGCAACTTAAACAACCGAAAGTTTGCAGCTGCTTGTGAACACGTATCCAAGTTTGCGAGTAACTGGAGATTTGAGCGTCCACTCTAAGTGACAAACGCTTGAGACTTTGGAAAACTTGTTAGAAAAGTGAAAAGAACTCGTTGGGAACATGTTAGGAGCCCCAGGATTCTCCAGGCTCCTTGATTTAATTTACATCTCCGCTCCGATTGTTTCACACTTGAGAGGACGACGAACCAGCTGCACGTCGCAAAATGTTTTTCTAAGGACACTAAATTGATTTTGATCATGGAAGTACAATTTGGCACAAAATAATTCCATAAGCAATTCAAATTTCTTACTAGTACTTATTAACTTACTTACTTCGTCTAAGTAGTGATAAATTAAATTGTCTAAGTAGTAATAAATATAAACATTAGTATTTATATCATATAAGAGCCCAATAATTAACAATGAAAATTTGACGTTTATAAAACTAAAATTCGTTCGATTAGAAATGATGAGAGAGAAAGCAATTTGATAGGTTATAACGCTATGAACCTAGTAACTGAAAATGTAGACTTAACATTTCTAATACTAGAGTCAGACCAAATATAGATCATATGAAAGTAAGGAATTTAGTTATCTGTTTTGGGCCTCGATCGTTACGTAATGGTGTTTGCAGTGGAACCCACGACACGGAATCTTAATGTGAGACTGAGCCTGAAACTGTATTAAACCAATATATGTATATAATAGAATGAATAGGTACATGTTGTTTTACTCATTGTTAGTGCAGCACCTCCATTGTCTTTTTTTGTCAATATGTAGGTATTCAAAGTAGCAGAAAAGTAAAAAAGTTAAAAGGAGTTTGTTTACGCGGTGCTCACGAAACATTAAAAACAAACCCTAAACAATAATTCTACAAATACCCAGATAAGAAATACAAACACAGATACACTACATTTATGATCATTTACTAATGGTATGATTGTTACGAATGCTATTACAAAATCTTATCGATTTAATTAGATAAGGCTACTGACTGCTTCCGACTAAGTTTGTTTGCTGATTCCATTACTACAAAAGTAATCACACAATCATCTTGGGAAGCAATAATGTTCTAACAAGTCTCCCTAATCTTCACATCGTATATTATTACGTTCAAATTTGACGTGTTTCATTTACAAAGCGACTTGCAAACGGCGCATCTATATTAAATCTGAAACAGTCCCCCGCTACAATGTAATATTCAAATGTAGAATCGTATCTCAGACTCGTTTTCTAGAACGTATCGCGGTATAATCTGACTTTTATCCTATTGTGAATTGAAATTCAAATTTAGTAGACTGTAACATTATACTCGACACCTACCTATATACGGTTAGTTTTTAATACGCGTGACACGATTTCGTCGGGTTACAATCTGATATGTTAGAATACGGCACAGCGATAGATTTTCCTGCACGATCTCGCCGTGAAGATTTAAGAGATAACGCTCAGTAGCTTAACAAGCAGCGACCACTTGTATTATAGAGATTTGTCACGCTTTCAGTAAAGTACCGAAGCTGTTCGTATTACTCTGGGCGCTGTTAGCACTCTTTGTGCGTTCATCAATTGATAATAAAAACCTAAATACACAAGATAAAATAAAATTCTCATTTAAAAATCTTGAGCATTTAATTCACGGTTCCCGTACATTAACATTTTTAGGAATTTTAAAAAGAAAATTAAAAGCAATAGTTAATGCCCTACTATGTAATACACATTTTTTTACTAAAGAAATAAAGCTATAATAAACGTAGCAGGCAAACTACCTACAATTCCTTGCGATATTATAATCCGTGCAAAAGTTTCATTTAGCGTTCGTGTTCAATCGGGAGTTAACGAAAAAACAGTTATTTCATACCATATACCTATACTTTCAGACGAGAACAAAAAATACGTTCTTGGTAATAACGCTCTTGGGTTTCGACGTTTACAATGAACAACGGACTATAAAGTTCGTGGAGCGACACGAATATTTCTTATTTTTCTTTGAAACTGATCCGAAGAAGTTTATAGTAGCGAGCCATAAAATCTGGTCTATTAATTAGTAGCGCCGTAGCCGAGACGGTGCTGTTCCTGAACACATGACATCATGTTCACGCGATTTTCGACAAGGCCCCTTTGTCTTCTAGGCTGACAGATACGGTGTAAATCTCCGCTTCTGACAGGCGTAGCGTATAAATCCAAACTGAGAAAATATTATTTCTCGTATTCTTTGTGCCCCGACAGTTTGTGTGTTGCGTCACTTACCGTTCGGGTCGAATGTTGCCGGCGACGATGTGTCGAATGATGAAATGAATTCACGGCTGCATTTGTTTGTACAGACTCGAGATAAATATTCGTGAGCGAGTGCCCCTCGAGTGTCGGGTCGGTTAAAAGGAAAAACAAATGCCGCTCAGTCGTTTATCGATACTTTTATTAAAGAATAGTCGTCAATCAAAAACCCGCTACGGAACGCTGGCCTAATTTTCCATTGTTCAGCTCTTTGTATTTTATGAACTCCTAGAATCATAGGTCGCGAACTGTATTAATCAAGTCAGTTTTCGATCTATACAGAGCGCTTGAAAAATTTGCTGACAAGAAACTTAATACGGATTGCTTAACTTTAAACACGTTACTCGTAAAACTGCCTATACTCTTCCGCCTTATTATTTTTTGTTGTCTTTTAATAATGAAATAGTACTTAGGATGACATTCCAGATGTCATATTTTACGTCATGTGGCGATGTGATTTATAGCGTGGCGTGTAATTTAAAGTTCCCGACTAGTTCTAACGTTAATGTAATACGATATACATATCACGATGGTAACACAATAACAATTTGTTTAACTTCAGCCGAGCGTGTTCCGCGTCTGCTTCGTATTGTCGCCCCAATTTTCGTGACGAGCTGTAATGTCAAATTAGGTGTAGGTATGAGGTGGAAATAATTATAACGGCCTGTCCGGGACAAAGACGTTTCGTCCTGCAGCGACGGTGTCAAGAGCAGGAATAGAACGTTCCCCCAAACCCGAGGTGTTTCCAATTTACAAGAGACGTCTGTAATGCGCCACGTGATTTACAATTGACGTTAATTTTAAAAGATGTCTCTGATGACATAAGCCCCTATATTTGTAAACCTCACTTTACTCTTTGTCGCGTTTAAGCAGTTATCGAAATGTTTATCAATATTTTTCTCATCCGTGTAAAGTATATGTACCTAAACTAAAACTACACGTTTATAGCATTAAAATGATAAGTATATGAAGTTATGATAGTTTTCTTATTTTAATGATCTTTTCTTCAACACTGTAATGATTCATATTAATACCAAATAATAGTTTTCATTGAAACTAAACAAATTGTTAAATTCTTATTTTGTAAATTTTTCATACCTACGCCGTATAGGTATAAATGGCAATTAACGATTTCCACCAATTGCTATCTTGAAATAACTTGGTCGCTTTTTAGTTTCATCAAAATCGGCATGCACAAAGATCTATTGATAGTATTTTGGGTCTGGACTTATGTTAGGTTCAGCTGTTCTCATAGGAACTTTTAAATTTGATTGGAATACATCTTCCGAGGCTTTTTTGCTACTGACAGTCTCGTAACAAATCTGCTTCGTAAATTTTATGTAATTACCTCGCCGTTCTCAAACCATCTAAGAATATCTTAGTCACTGCGAGTTCTTTTACAATTTTGTCATGTAATTATAAAATATTTTAGCTTTTATCAAACGATGAAGACCATATTTTCCTTGGAACTGACGCGTACGTGAAAGTACCAGGTAAACACAAATGACAAGGAGTAAAGATGCCGCGACCCGGCGCTGTAAAACTCGGCGCGGCATACATGATTCACCGCTCAGACGAACCGTGTATCCATGAAGACGTTTAATTAGTATCAAACACGCGATCTTCGGCTCTCGGGATACTGTTAGCTGAGCGTAAAAGAAGAGTGCCGCTCATCAGCAGTTGCTCGTAAAACGGCTGTAAAGAAAAAAAGCCATAAAACAATGGAGAGAGTTCAACCGAATATGATTTCTGTGGTAAATCTTTACGGAATAATGGTAGCTTTAAAAAATAAACCACAAGTCTGAATCTTTAAACATGTTTTAACTCGTAATAAAATGCGCAGACACAAAAGTTCAAGTAGTAAATAAAGCGAACGAAAACTGTAATCGATTAACTCACGTGTAATTTGACCAAATCCCAAAGTACAAAATCGCGGTACAATTCAATTGACGACAAATATCGATTGTTGTTCAACAAATGGGTTGTATTTCCATTGTACATAATTAGGTTCCGATAGACATCAAAACTGGTCATTAGTTATTTCTTAGCCAAAATTTTAAAAAATTTTTACTCATTTAGAATGTGTATGAGCAATCACAAAAGTTTATATACGTCGTTGAAACTCGTATTCTTTTATGTTTTGACTAATTCATTTCTCAAATAAAAAATAAATCCAATGCCTCAATCATCTAAGGTTTGTATTGTGCAATTGATTTAAAGATCTGATGAGTGCCCTCATAGTTACTTACCTTATTATAGTGGTTTTCTCACAAATGCTAAATATGACATATACAAACTTTGGAAAGAATATTTCGATGAACGATCAAAATTAAAGGGTATACGGTATAAAACAATTCAACCACGTCCTTTGGGTTCGCCATGGATTAATAATACAATTCTGAACAGATGTGATACGGTAACAGCACTAAGATTACGTTCTGGACATATCATTTGCAATATTTTTTTATTTTTAATGAACAGAACACCGTCACCCAAATACTCAATTTGTAATGGTATTGACGACATTTATCAAGTATTGTTAGAATGTATAAGTAACAGTACTATTAGGAATGAGCTTCATGTTAACCACAATCGTAGCCAAATAGGCGAATATAACAGTATTTTAGCTGAGCCTCTTTCGAGTTCACCAAGAATACTATATAAATTAGTTCATAAGAGATAGTAGCGATAATGTAGTTTGTAATTTAGGCGTAAATGTTAAATATAATAATTTGTAATTTTTACCAGGGCGGCATAATCGTTACAACGATTAAGCCTTTTCTCCTTGAATAAAAAAAAATCTGAATACTATACCTATATAATTTACATATAAAAATTTATTTATAACGTATTATAAATAACTGTTCGTAATACAAAATGTGAGATAGATTGTACAATTATGTACTGCGTACATATGTTCAATATATAAGGCGTCTAATCCTACTTACCAAGTCCAAATTATTAATGCCAATGCACTTAAAATTTGAACAATATATTGAACAATTATATATTATAATTCGTATAGATATTGAAATTTGATCATAGGACGGATGAATCTTGATGAATGAACCATTGAAAGCCTGTTGGAAACCGGATAAGGGTAATATTATGTGATATTCCCTTTGACTCCTATTGGCACCGCTAATAATTCACTTGTCCAGTATGACGTTGATTTATTCCAAAATAAATTCCCAATAACTCTTAAGACGCTTTATCGTATTTAATCTCTTGAAGATTTGCAAATATCATACATTATATTTGTAAATATTGAGTAAACCACTAAAGAAAAACTGATAGTTTCAACTCTGATACCTTCGTCTTACTGTTCCTGGCGTCCTAAATAAAAAAAATATTATGACTCTCCTCAGTTTGTTATAGAAAAATATTAAAACAGACTTACTTTTTAATAAATGTATACATAAGCTTAAGGGAAGAACTGATTATTTAAAGGAGTTAATGGTAAGGATCGTTAACTATGTTTTTACACGAGGAACATATTATGATACAAGTATTTCAAGCGTGACCGTGACCGTTTCATGTTGTATCTGATTCTCCTAGGCTTACATTGTAGCGTTTGTGATTTAAGTTGCGCGGTGGTCAAATAAAACAGTCACTGCTTCAATAACATTCGCAAGTGAAGAAATTTATTAATGACTCGGTTTAACATTCGGTGTCATTCGGTAAAACAGTTTTGTCGAAATTACTTACGAGTGTATTAAAATCTAAGACATTTAGTCATCGCACAGACGTATGCAATCTCGTGAAGGCTAAGTGCAATGAAAATATATTTTCATTAATATGAAGCAGAGAAAACCGATTATACATATAAATAAATCCGACAGGCTCACAGAGGTACGATTTAGAGAGACATACTCGTAATATATGTACTTAATAAATAACTGGTGAATCGTTGATGTGTACTAGATTCCTGAGCTTATCCCCATGGCATAATAAAGGCATGATATTATGGTTAGTTAATAAAAATCTCATAGAATAAATTTATGCAGTTTTGTAGACTTCATATTGGTGTTTATTTGAAAAGACCTTTTATTGAATCCAAGTTTACGAGTGTTAAAATAACCGTCGTCATAGGAGCATTGTCTTTTATTTTCTCCTACGCTCTTTGAGCAAATACAAAATATTCCTTTAAAATTATAATACACTTACATGGTAATCTTCGAATTAACTGAGGCTTGCACTTAGTTAAGAATTCGAAAACATTTTCTCGCGTGTTAAGAGCAGCTTTTAACGCGCCAGAAACCATTTTCTAGATACTCAGAGCACGCTGCGTTATTAACAACGTCGACTTAAATGCTGTTTTTACTTAATCAAATAGTTATTTTGAAGTAAACAAATAAAGTGTTAGGATAAGAGAGTAAACAAAATACCGTAGAACACACGGCGAGAAAAATTTACGAAATAATCTATGACATTTAATTTTACTATGAATAATCGTTAATCAAACATGTACTTACATTATATGTATGTACATAAATAGTAAGAGAGTGTTGTACGCTCCCACGTTTCATCAGTTACTTCTGCGTCCTACCATGGTGGTGATACCATTGCCATCCACCTGACACAAATCAAGATTCAGGGACACTACTGAAAATAATAACTAAAATATTTTATTTAAAAAATCGAATACCTAACCCGGACTTTGAACCTTGGTTTTCTCGATTAGCAATTTGCGCTCTCAAACACTCCACCGACGATTCAGTCAAGTTCACAAAAATTTTGCTCTCAAGTAGGTATTTACTCATACGTACCTAGTAATTAGTTACTGAATGTCAATTGAAGTGTTAGTTTTATCGAGTTTCAAAACAATCAAAGTAAACAAATTGACGTCATTTTCATCTATTTACATGTATAATTTATCTTTATTGCCATACAGACGAAGTAAAAGCAATGATCCTACAATCAAAACTGTAAATATTTAATACATACAATAAGAAATACATTTATAAAGCAATGAAATATTTTATTGTGCAGATAAAACAAACTCTTAAGTATGTCTGCGGTGTCTTAGGAACAACTTAACCGTTTTGGAAAAAACTTCTACCGCCTTTTCAAAGTTTTCCAGAGATTTTAAAAGGCAACTCGTGTTGCCTTTTAACAACAGTTGCTTTGTGTATATACTTACAAATATATTATCTAAATACACGTTTAATAATTTAGTTGTTTGTTTATTTACTTTAAATCTTTTTTTAATACGATGAATAAAAATATTTTTCTTAAGAGCGTCTTTTTAGACGTCTTAGAAGTTTTCGAATAATCTCAAAGCAAATAAAAACAAATTTCAAATGAATACTACTTTTCAGGTGCCATCTGACATTTCTTAAATAAATTCTTATTTATCATTATTTATTATTAGTCTTCTCTTTCTTAACTCTTATTTATTATTAGTTTTTATCATTAAATAACTACATGGCAATTGATAAATGCTTATGTTCTTGCCAAACAAACGCTCTATATATTTTCACCATGGACAAGTCACGACCTAATTTCGCTATATTTCACTAATATTCATCCTTCGCGACCGGATTATATCCTTTGATGTGAAATCAAAAGGAAAACTGATCCTTTTTCAGTTGAATACCTGACGTCATTGTTATTTCTATTCACGGTACTATCCGAGTCCTTATTGGATGCCGCCCCTAAATTTTGTCAATGGACTTCTTTATTATAGAAACACTTTTCTATTTCAATCTGATGATCCTCTGATCATTTACTTTTTCGTTTCAAAGTAATACGCTGAACGGAGGCAATGTAAAAAATGTCTCCTTTTTCTCATTAAAGGACTCCGAAGGCGCACTTATTCGGGGGAGGGAGTTTTATTGTTGCTCCACGTGTATTCTTTAGCGAAGTTCAACATAAGTAAATCTTATTATGAACGTCAATAGGCATCGAGTTACTGAGGGACCGAGCTCATTCTATATTAATAAGCCCCAAGGAGAATTAAATTTTCACTGAGACAAGTTATAACCATAGTGATATACGACTCATATGACGCAGGCTGAATAATTCTTAGTACCATTCATTCGAAAGTCTATTTTAGTAAGTTTATATATATATTTTTAGGGTTGCACAAATGAGAAGGACTGAAAACAAAAAAAAAGAAAAGGTGTCTGGGTTAAAAGTTCCTTCAGTAGGCAAGCCAATATTACAACTTTAATGAATGTAGGAGACGTAAGAAAACTATTGAGATCGTAGCAAAAGGAAATCCTTAATAAACGATAAACATACCTCGTCATTCTTCAAGAATTAAAATAATGGTTTTCAATTATGATTATGTGTTTGGTATAAATAATAAAAGTCTTCGTTCATATTTGAATTAAATTCTAACATGCAAGCAATTTTAAATAAATTTTAGTTTGAAATTTAATTGAGTCAGAATCTTTGTTGTGGCGTTCTGATATATTTAGAGCACCATCTGTAGATAAATTAACGAGATTTCAAATTTAATTGGATGAGGCTACCTAAGCAATGAATGTACTACTCTCTTCTGACTACCGCTTCAAGGATAACAGGCGTCATATTGCGCTTATGAAGACAAATTTATTTAACAATAGGCTTACTACCTATTCCATAGTGGGACGTAAGCAAAACAATTGAAACGTGGGAGTGTTCTATATTCCTCTGCCTACCTCTTCAGCTATGTGACGTTTATGTATCAATATAGGTATCTTACACTGTTGTCCTTACACCAATCCTGGCGAGCCATTTGAAGTTATAAGCTATTTGAATGTTATATTCATACAATTTATTACAATTATGTATATATTATTTAATTAGTCATTAAATTAAATTGATCATATTAAAAATCGGTATAAGTACATTTTTGTGGAATGTTTCAAGGCGCGCGTAGACTTTTCTAGGCTTTTATGATCAAACTTATATTATATTTTCGTATTTGCGATTCACGCAAGATCAGGGCAATAAAAATACCGAATGTTGTTCAAAACCTACTTAATATTTCTTATATGGCGTAGGCATAATTACCCCAGCCTCAATTGAATTATGTATTCTACCGTGTAATTTATAATTCATTTAGCCGAACAAACGCTCAGGCGCGTTGTTAACCGATGGAGTGTGTCGAATGAAATCATGTGTTACGTGAATATTAACATGTCTTACTTTATTAGTTCGCTATTCAGAACGTAAGTAGATATGAAAGTATTTTTATTTATTCTCTCGGTCTTAATTTCAACCTGATTTTAAAGATAATGCAGCCCTTACTACGTAAAACGAAATAAAACTGCCTGCCATGTTGGTCGTGTTGGTTGCAGTTGCGACTGGCGATCAGGAGGTCCCGGGTTCGATTACCGGGTCGAACACTACAAAATTTTCTAATTTAGATTTTCTAGTAGCGGTTCGGAGTTTGAATATGTGCCCGATGCATGGCAATAAGCTCACCACCTATTACATAGTGGGACGTAAACGTAACCGGGGAAAGGTGGGAGTGTTCTGCATTCCTCTGCCTACCTGTTCGGGGATTGCAGGCGTGAAGTTACGTTTTTTTAATATACAGCGGTAATTACAATGATTTTAAATATATTACTCCGAAAGTCTTGGATATCATAAGCTGACGGGGATGTCTTTAAAAACGTTCTTTAAGGTGTGTGAAATCTGTCAACTCATGGTTGGCTACTGTAGCAAAACAATGCCTTAATTCTCTTGGTACGAGTATGAAAGTAAAATTAAATCCTATTGGTACGAGTATGAGACTAAAACTAAATCTTCTTGCTACATATATCAGAGTAAAACTAAATCCTCTTGGTACAAATATGAGAGTAAAACTAAATCTTCTTGGTACGAGTATCAGAGTAAAACTAAATCCTCTTGGTACGAGTATGACAGTAAAACTAAATTCTCTTGGTACGAGTATAAGAATAAAAATAAATCCTTTTGGTAGGAGTATGAGAGTAAAATTATAATAATGACTAACAACCATACCAAAAGAGTATTTAGAGTAAAATTTACATGATCTATAAAATAATGTACATTGATAAACAGTCCATGGAAGCTAAATACGCTTAAAAAATTCCCAAAAGAATACACAATGGAGTTTGAAAAATAAAATATAACATAATACCTAAGATTTACGACGCTATCAATTCGAATAAATCTATTGCAATTCATATGTAGCCCGTCGCTGCAAACTGATTACGGCTCCCCTCACATGATCATATAGATTTTTAAACAGAGAGGAAGTAAGGGGCCCTTTTATTTTCACTGTTAAGTACACGTTTACGACAAACTCGTAAAACACGGATCACTGAAAATTTTTGATATGTAACGTTTCTATTCAAATGCGGAGTTTACGACGCCGCCCATTACAATTTTACTGGCATCATATTTTTCTCTCGACGTACTGATTATGAAAGGTGCTTCAAAAGAATTCTTAATAAAAAAATCTTATTCCTTTTTAATCACTTCCCTCTTTATTGCGTCCTCCAATTCTTTACAATTCGCTGGCAGTATAAACTTTCTTTTTTGCAATTTAATATTGACATTGGTGAAAATTCAATATTAGATGAGTATACAACGCAATTTATTTTCTGTCGAATTCGAAATGTTTGTGTAAATATGTGTTGACAAACATAAATTGTTTCTTTCACACTGGACCGGTTGATGGAACGCTCTTACAATTAATATGTCTTTGGTCATCATCATCAGCACCAACATCAGCACCAGAATTAGACTCTTTCAAATTGTAATCCAATGCTGTTCATAGACCTCCTGTGAGGGGTCATGCCCATAATCCCGACGCTGGACATGCGATCGACGCTGGTATGGTATCGCAGAGCATAACATCTAGCACTGCCTACGCTGCTACCAGACGGTTTAGCTGTGTCTCTAGGAAGATCGAATCATATCCTGATCTGCCAGCACCGAGCTGAGTCGTCTACAACTTACCTTACATCATGTATCCTGTCACTGGATCAAGGAATGTATTTTAACTTCACTCCAACATGAAAATTCGAACTTCGGTTTTTCTGAAACAAAAGTTTTAGAAATTTCTAAAATTCAAATTTCACACATTTTACGCATTGATAATCTTTATTTTGAAAACATATAACCTTGGACGGGTCTTTAAATAAAACGTGTATACGTATCTATGATATTAACGCCCATTGTTTTGTTTGTCAGTGTCCTGTTATGTCTAAGTGATGTCCGTGTCGCCGATACAATGGGCAGAACGTTATCTAAATTCTCACCGCATTTACGCTTCCAGTTATAGCGGATGAGATTCACAGGCCTTATATGTTTTAAAAATAGGTTACCAAACCACACGAGCACCATGCTGCGTGAATATTATATAGGAGTCAAGTATATTTCATTATTTTCATTGTTTCACCTTTTCGTCGTTCCGCAGAGAACGATAAGTCTAAATCTGCCAAGATGGCCATGTCAGGGTCTCGTTTAAAAATATGTGTACAAGTATTAATACTGTCTTGTATTATATTAATATTGTCTCATTGTTAAACTGTCGATACTAAATATTCCAAATCACATAAAAGTTAACAGTGCTTCTTCCATCAGACCATCTATTATGGAATTCATCGGATCTCTTTTAATAACTTAGTATTGGAGGGCATTCGTAGTCTACTACACTTCGAGCAAAAATATTCCAGGAGCGATAGACAAACCCTCATTTTCATCTCATCAACCAATTGTTCGACCCAATGTTGAGCATAGGTTATTTTTCAGGACTCAGGTTTATGGGCAGAATCTACTGTACCAGCCGAGTATAGATCGACTTCGCCATGTCTTTAGAACATCATGGATTTTCAAGAAAACATATTTGCCAGAATGCTCACAAAAATATTCCTTTAGAATTATACCGTGGAATATTTAATCTTAAATGAACCAAACTGACTTTCGTAAAGACAAACGTGCGTGTCAAGCATTTGACTCTTTACCCCCGAAATGTGAGGCAGAATTTTTAAACATAGCTATTTTTCATAGTAAGTACCAAATTGTAGGCTTGAGATTTAATGTTACATTTAGCTTTACTCGAAATTACTTTGTAAGAATATAATAGTTTTAAAATGTCTACCGTAATGTTTTTTTGTTTATTCATAATTCACTGTTGCTATTGTGAGATAGTATTTATATTAACCTTCTTGTATTACTGAAAAATAATTTTAAGTGACGTATTATTTTTTTCTAGTTAAATGGACTAATTTAATTAGTTTAATTTAGTGAAATAGACGAGTTAACAAAACTGTATTGATTTTTTTCACAGTATCCATGCATCAAAAAACAGTACATATAAATACATTTAC
>DWEI01001194.1:0-17550 GCA_018245875.1 Mysoria ambigua | reverse complement strand
AATACATTACACACAATTATAATTAAGGGTACACACAGTAATATTAGGCTTATTTTTTTAATCCAATACTGGCAATCCCAATCAGTGCTCCTGCCTCCTCCGACATGGGAGAGGACAGACAGACAGAGAGAGGACAGTATTTTTCAGCTACCGTAAAGACTTCGTTCTTATTAATATATTACACTCAGTTCTCAACGCTTCGATTCAGCTCAACGGCTTGATATACCTCTAATAGTATTCACTAATGAATTTTATCACAAATTTTAGTGTCATTGATTCGAGAAACGGTTAATACTGGCACCTGATGGTAACTACCAACAATGGAATTGGACCCTAATCGAGTCTATCAAAAGACCATAATATTCTTTAGGACCAGAGTTGTAATCACTGTTTGGCCGACTCGAAGTATCCAACACAGCAAGTGCAGTTCAGTTTCCCATAACGTCAACTCACCACTTTTATTATGTCGCATTGAAGTTTAAAATTCAGGTACTTCTCGCTCCTTACATTCAAGCCTTTTGCTCGCTCATTAATTAATCATTTCATCAATCAATCATCAGTTACATTTTCGATTTTGTCATATCTTCGAATGTGATACGTATTAATTTATTGCTCTGTAATAAGGTGCAAATCATATGTATATAATCTAAAACTATGCAACATCACGCCTGTAATCGTCAGAATGGTAGGCAGTTTCACTAATTACATTCGTGTTGCAGCTTAGATATAATAGTGAGCCTATTAGCATACACTGGGCAGGGACCCAGAAACCACACCACAACTAGAAATTTTTATTTAGAAATTCGAAGTAAGAACATTCTAACAGTACCCAACCCGGGATTTGAACCCACGATGTGTCGATAAACAGTCGCGCCTGCAACCACTCGACAATCGAAACATGTACATACGAGTTCGATAAGACCTCACTCAGCAAACACGTATCCACGTTATCTCCTTGGCGTCACACACAATATTAACACTAGTAACGGCCCGAACACCGCCAAGCCCCGGCACACGTCGTTATCGCCCGCTCGCACGCCCTCGTAATAAGTCGGCAAGTTTTTCGCTGCTACACCTTCGCCATGGTGACTTGACTTGAGGAGCGAGGAGCGAGACTACCGCGGGTTGGAGTATCTGTATTCTGAGCAAGCACAGCCCTTGATGTCATGTCTCATGTTTCCGCGTTATGTCAGTGTTCAAACAATATGCACTACCGACGTTTATTTAACGTTTAACGACTTTTTACGTGAGCAGATTGAAGAATTAGGATTTTTATATATTTATATAGGAAACAGTTACCGCGAACCGTTTTTATGTACCAAACGCCGAACATGCATTAATAGATCGAGACAATGTATTAATTAGTGCACTGAAATATTCCCTATCAAGTTTGATTGCAAAATATTACTTAAAATTATCGTGTAGCAGTCGAAGTGAAATAAAAATGTTATGACACTTAGGCGTGATGTAAAAGTATCCTTCATTTTTTTTCAATTTCGATACCCGCTACCGCTTGCAACTTACTACCTCTCCACCTCGGAACATTTAAGACCCCAAAGACAACTAAGCACAAGCTCAGTACGGACACTCGCGAGCTAAGCACTCTCGAGCGAGCGCAGTATAACACAGGCCGGGTGAGAAACGCACCACACTATTTTCGACTGCTCAAAAATGGTTGTCATAGTTTATATGTATAAATACAGAGTATCCGAGTTATTAGGCTCCGTGATAGTGGGCAACTTCATACCTTGTACATATGCCAAGACGTCAACAGCATTGCAATGGCGTGCGATAAGATCTTTTATTGGAAGGGGTATCCCCAGATTGTAGATATGGAACACAAATATAAACTACGGTCACAATGACAATGACCCGCCCCGTGTGATGTGTTTCTTTGTGGCGATAAATTTCATATCTAAAATTGCATTATACTATATGGCTAGCTAATTTAAATTCATTGAATTTTAACGGACGATACAAACTTTCATAAGTTGTTTATATAACTGGACGAAGATTGATCGACGCTCGAATGTTGATAAGTAGCAAAGAACGCAGCCAATACGTACCTGCAACAAAAATAATTTGATTAGCATTACGCTTGAAGAAAGAAACAACATTGCAGACAATTGTTTACAGAGTGATGGCGACTTTATATAGATGATGTCGTATGTACTATACATATTCAATGTATTTAGCACATAATACTAGTCCCCTCCCAAATAGAAGAATGTCGTGGAGCATTCTATCTAGCTGATCTATTTGATTATCACAAGATGAACTATTGTATTCTTTGGAATCGAATGATTGTGCGTGTGCTCCGAAAACGTTCTAAATTTAAAAAATACTTGTCTTCATTAGAGAAGTCACTGATGTATTTACTTAAGAAAAAACAACAAAAAAGATAATAAAACTTATGGACAATGGCCAGGATCCAGCTGTTTACGAAAAAGAGACACAGGCTTTTATTCTTATATGAATACACCGCAGCGAACATTTTTACCCAGACATAATGAATATTAATAACCACAATATTCAGCGCGTCAGTATTAATTACAAGAGGACTTCGAGACAATACATAATTTTGAAAAATAAATTACGAACCACTGTAGGTTTTTAAATTAATCTTTTCACGACGCGAAAGTATAATAATTTGAAAATCAAACACCTCCGCAAAAGAACTTTGTTGATCTCGAGAACAATATGGACATTTGGCATACCTGGGGTGAAATGTCCAGCAATGAGATATAAATAGAGATGTAACAATAAATCAATCTATATAAATCAGCTACAAGTTTCATAATATTTCGAATGGAAATAATTTTAGTCCTGTTATGAATATTTAACCGCGAATTTTTTGGTAATTAATATTAAAAATATAAATGTTTATGATTTCGATATTGGACTTATAGGTAGAGATTTTCCAATATGAAAAGGAACACCCGTTCACTGAATTTATTTTTCCAAAATGTGAAGGAAAGTAAATATTGCACCATATTAATTGCGTGCATGCGGCGATTTTATTGCAAACTTTGACCGGCCTTCACGCTGAGAAGTCAACTAATCGCACGATTAGTGCATTGTATTATTTCCTATGGCCATGACCGCGCGTTTAGTACGAAACGACACGTCCGCTCTGTGGCACGATCGAGTCTATTGTGCACCCGTTGATCGAGAGATCTGGTAATCAAAATTAAATAATTATGTTTATAATCGTTTACCGTAGTGACCGATGACAAATTTGCGTGTCATTAGGTGTCATCTAAATATCTAAGTTGTACGTGTTGCTAAATACACTGGAGGGGGGCGTTCAGTATTAAAATGATGATCTTTACGTAAAATCTAAATCATACTATGTTCTGGCAAATTAATGATCTCTATTTAAATAAACTTACGTAAACATTCACGCACACATTCACACACACGAGGGGAAACAGAATTTAAAACAGTAGCATGACGCGGGCGACAGCGCAAAGTGAAACAAAACCGCTTTGCTCAACCGCCAGCAACATGCCAGAGTTTAATCTCATTTCGTAAATGTAACTCGATAGCTAACACGTTTCCCTCGCACGCCAGCGTACAACACTCGCTGACATTAACAACACGATAGAATAACTGTTTTAATGATTGCCAGGTTAATTTTATTCCTTTTACTAAATCCAAATTGCGCACACCTCATTGATGTAGGTATAACTATTAAATTCTGCCAGCCACCATGATGATGATGATGAGTAGCACCACTTATAGAAATACCTTTGGTAGTAAACATGGAAGCCACAAAACTCCCACAGAAACGTGACGAATGGTGAGATAAAACTAAGAAATTAATATTTTTTAAAAAGAAACAACGTTTTTCTGTTCACAAACACGGTAAAAATTCATCATAAAATGTTTTAGCTACCATATAAAAATTAATATCGTAAGTGGAAATTTTGAAGCAGAAACGGCAATAGTTATATTTAGTACCAAATTTTGCAGGGACTCGATTGGAACATTTTTGGCTCTCAAAGCGGGGTGGTGGAAGGAATAAGTTTGACTACCCTATGTTTTAAAACTATCTGTAACTGTACAAGCCAAGAGACCAAAATATGGTTCAATAGTTGAAATTGATGGTATTTATCGTCATCTATGGGCTTCCGTTGCCACTAATTAAGCTTTCTTGGCATAATTTTTATTTTTCGTCGAATGAACGGTTAAAATTGTATTTCTTTAATAAGTGATAACGGATTTTCTCAATGCTATCTGCGTGAGATTACAATTAATATTAGTCCTTTGGAGACTCAAATATGAGCAAAATCTAACAAATCCGACGAAAACAAGAAAAATTTAAGCGACTTTATATTACCGAACATTTGTGTCAAAAGACCTTTGTGATTTTTTTCAATCTGTGCCAAAAATAACATCAATAGTAGTAACATAAAATACGTCAAGCTTTTTCATCATTTTAATTATCGTGGGCGGCGCAAAGTTTATCGCAACAAGAATCTGTCCATCGTTTAACGGCTTGTTCATTCATGCGTGCGTTATATGCTCCCGCGGGTCTATTTGTGCGCGTTCGAAACTGGAAATGGTGTTCCTGCTAACAATCACGGGCCGTGTGGGCGGGGCGGGAGGCAACGAGACCGGCGAATGTTAATCACCGTCTACCCTCGGCTTTGTGCGTGCAAGCTACTGGTATTCTGTGGACTCTCAGTGGAAGCGTTGGTAGTTATACTAAATATAATGACAAGTAATTAACATGCATTAATTAACAAATAATTATAGGTAGTGCCGATGAGAGTAAATTGCGCGCTACGGAAAATATTATAAACGTTTATTGATTCCAGTGTTCATTTAACATCCGCTAGCCTGCATTATCGTTCGCCAGTTCTGAAATACGTAAGTAGTCAAACATGAATCAATAAATATGTAGTAGAATTTCAACATTCTATAGATACAAGACTTTCCAACTGTATGGAACTACGACCTGTACTCCATGCATGGAATATTCATCAATCTCCACTTAGTCGGTGTGGCTGGTTGTGGCTTAAACTCTTCTAATTCTGGGAAACATGTATCTAAACGAGCAACAATTAAAAGGTTCATGATAGTGACTATGATAGTGATAAAATATGGGTGTTTACTTCAGCGGCCTACCAACTCGATTTGTAGACAACCATTAGAAGTCCCAATCCCTTCAGATTATTAAAAAGTTTTTGAAAAAAAAACAACAGACAAGGTAGCGAAAGAGACGAGCAAAAAACAAAAAGGCAAGCATTAACCGTCTCATTTAATAAATGGACACCCGTAACGCGATAGCCAACTGCGTCATTAATCCGTAAATAATTTAGTTCGTTAGCGATCTGTCCGAGGAGGGGCGCCGCCAACAAAAGGGAGAGAACTCCAGATGATTGTACCGGAAAAGTTTCCGCGAGCGACGTAGTACCGTTGGCATAACAAGATTTATTATCTATTCTCAAATAAATATTTATATTATAGTCATAAACATGAAACCTCATTATTACTTACGATCTTACAAGATACTTTTGCTATCCACTGAAGAGGAAGTCAGACTTGTGGCCTGTGTCTATGTACATCACACAAATGCAAACACCATAAAGGTGTTGCAACAATGTGCATTCGACCTGTGGATAGTGGGTTACATAACCTTCCCTAGAATTATTTACTGTTACAATAAAGAAACGTTTACTGTTTTTTGGTAGTCTACCCGCATTCCATCCTAATTAGGCGTGTTATAGATAACTAGCGCTATCCATTCCCATACAAGTACAACATTTTATTAAATTATGATTACATTCAAAAGCATTATATGTACAAATGTGCGTCGCATTACCTGCACGCGTCAATAGATGGCGCAACACGATGCAAAGATTATTGCAAATATTTCTAAAGTAGCGTGGCAATAAAATCACGTCACGAAGGTAGTTTTAATACTACACAACTGGTGTTATTGTATTACTAGCTTTTCTCGTATAACAATCGCATTAAAATAGGGAAATTAAACAACATCGCGATACAATTATAAATGTAATGATTTACGTGTAATCAGTGAAACTGACTTGTTAAGCGGTATTTTGATGTTTTATTTTATATATATAACTAACTAACAATTGTGGTAATTGGGAGGCTCTACATTAGTCTAATGTTTCGTGGCTTGTTACATTACTGAGCGCAACTATTTGATGTGCTTTCCGAAGTAAGGTAATTTAAAAATACTTGTATTGATGAATAAACTTGCAAGACCCGAGCGCACCCAGCACTGCTTATCTCTACGGAACATTTGCGGTTTGCAATCACGTCAAGGCTGTGAACGCTCACGTGGCTATGTTAACAATATATTACGTACTACAGTCCACAATTACTAACACACTGAAATTTAAATGAAATAATTCATTACAAAAATATACACTAAAATAATATACTGTGAGATTGTTTTGCTATCTGTACGAAGCTATTAAAATTCGCTTTCGGAAACTTCTTATTTTGTTACAGTAACTTTCCTTTTGAGCCTATTCTAATATTATCAATTGTATTGGTTTGCAAATACCGTCTTTGTCCGCGATTGAAATTGAAATGTTTTTTTTTAAATTGGTCATTCCGGTATACATTTTTGTCTTTTCTAAACATCGTAAATTCATTTTGATATTTCGACTTAACAGTAATTGTTTTAACTTGCATATAAAAAAATATTCGTTGCTCGATCGGTCGGACGGTCGGTTGATCATTAGTTCAAAATGTTTAAGGCTCATGAACACTTATTTCATATTCTATGCACTGTGTATGATCTATACATATCCACAGTCAACCCCACGAGGACTAATTGGCGATTCTATGTTATACGAATAATGTAAAACTGCCATATAATACAATGCAACCCTAAAGAACAAGCGTATTTTCAGTACACACTCCACATTCGAACATTTCGGTCATATCAACATGGACTGACTAGGATGCTTGTCCAACGCTTTTTACCGTCACTACTGGAAACTGGTATCCACTCAGAAGTAATGTTAATAACGTAGTCCGCCATGCTGCCCGGGTTAGGCAGACTTCATACAGCATGAGAGAATATAATTATTTTTATGAACCGAAGGTGTGCCAGGTTCCCTGTTTTACGACCTATTATACAATACTATAACTAATATACATATAGATAATACTATTACTAATTGAAGAGCTAGCAAGTAAGTAAAGTGAGTCGCAAACTTATATGTTTACAAACGGGTACAAGGTGGGTATTTGTCAAAAACCCGCCACGGATGCGACCGCGGTAATTATGAACCACCACGCTCGTTCTGTCTTGCTATGATTAATTGCTTCACTCTATTCATCATCGACGAGCCATTCTCAACTCTATTGTCTACCAGATACAGTGCCAAATTGTCCGACAGCGATGGTATGTAGTAGCTGTTGGATGTCGCTCAAGCTTAAAAATGTTTTCGTTAAGATTATAAAGGTTAATGCGGTCATCTTCGGGGTTGAAGATCGATTATGAATTGTATTTTTTTTATTTTTTTTTATTTATGCGGATATATAATATTTTTTTAGTTAATAAGAGAAAAGATTTGTGAAAAGGAAGTGGTGATTTACGATGTGCTCTTCAACATCTAGTATTATCTTTAAGTAGAAGATGTTGCATAAGTTATTGCTTATAACTAAAAAAAAAATAAACACTGCTATACTACACAAGGTAACATGGGTCCCACTGAAAACCAGTAGCCTTGGGCCGCGCGCACCTATCCGGGGCACCACCGAGTGTGAGCTCTTTCCTTTGTAATACTGATCTCTATTTTTTTCTGTATTATGACTGGATTGATTGGATGTAATACCAATATACTACACACGTTTTTTATATGAATAAATAATTCATAGTGCAATTATGGCCCCATCGTCTGCGACATCAAGGTTCGAAACGGAAAGCTTTGAAAAACAATTACTATGTATATAGAACAGTAATATATGAAACATCACGCCTGTAATCCCCAGAGAAGGCAGAGGAGTATAATAGAGTTCCACGTTACGCCAGTTGCGTGAACTTCCCACTATATGTAGAATAGGTGGTGAGTATTGTTATACACTGGGCACACATCCAGACTCCGAGCCACTACTTGAAAATTTAAATAAGAAAAATCTAAAAGTGCCCGACCAAGACCAATTGATCCGCAATTGCGCTTGCAACCAACATGACGAACAAGGCAATTTAGGCAATTATTTAAATAAAATATATACACTTAAGTACAAAGATATGACATATACTCAGCGGGCTCAAATTTAATCTTAAATTTCATGTTAAAATTGCCATTATTATAATGTCACCCTACAGACCCTAAAGGTAAATAGGTGCAATAACATAATACTTATAGATACAAACTGAAACTCGCTCACAACAATCTAAATAGTCTAAAATGAAAATTGTTTTAATTAAATCGTTTTCCAACAATAATGAAAATTTCCATCAACTTCCACGGAACTTCTGTTCCGTGAACCTTGAAGCGCCGCTCCAGTGTTCTGAACTTCTTCCGAGGAGATCGATGTTTCATTACGTGATACGGATTTAGCAGCAATAAAAGATTTAATTTAAATTTAAAGATTTAAATTTAAAGATTTAGGAGCGCCAACGCCACTGCCTACATTTCGGTCTTACTCTCCGGTGCTTGGCACATGCTTGGTGCATGACGGCTCGCGTCTCTGATACAGAGTTATATGGCCATAAATGATAGGGAAGCATTAAAAACCTGCACGCTTTAAAAGATTCCAAAATCGTTTTCTAAAACATGTGCATGGTTTGGCAACTTGCACACGTTGCAAGCATGGCAGAATAAGGTCCAAAAGCATTGTTGTCCCGAAAGAACAAACGAACGACAATAGGGTTGTAAGTGTACGAGGAACAGTTGAATGTTTAAAGGTGTTTAAAATAGGTCAATGACTGCGGTAACCAAGCAACTATGAATACAGTCACAGCGGAAGTGCCTGCGGTCCTGATGTATTTTCAGATTGTAGGTAACGCGTACAGCAAAGAAACGTCGTTAACTAAATAGTCTTTTAGAATAATAACAATAAGAATCTTTTTTATCTTTAAAAACTATCTGGATTAAAAATATTTAAAATTAATGACTGCTAATGGAGCTCTGGGAACGTATTTTTTTTTTCATTTTAAGCCTTTTAGAGCCTTTTATTCATAGACACAAACTTGCACACCTGTCCTCGGGCAACGTGGCGAAATATGCCGCAGGCCCACTACACTCACCAGCTGCCGAATATTCGCTCCCAATGTTCGAATATAAAACCTGCTGAAGCGATGCAAGCAAGCTTCTCATTTCATGAGATCGAAACATTTTCATGATGGATAAGTTTAAAGACTACTTACATAAATCCTGTCTGAACTTTATTGGGCAATGAGAATGATATTTATGCAGTCGTTGGCTTGAATATGTGGGTAATATAAATTTGTGCCTTTTCGTGAATAACCAGAGTATATGTGTGTGGGTAATCGTCACAACCGCTAAATCTGGCAAACACTTTTATCCGCTTCAGCTAGCAACACTGACCGGCGTTGCAAGGTTAATTAAAATTCCACGCCAGACCGCTCACTGATATGGTATAAGTGCATTAAAAGGTTATGAAGATGCTCATAATATACTACGCCTGTCTCGGTTAGCCGGGAACTGTTATTATTATGTTCAATTTTATGCGAACGGGATAATATTTTCATAACTTTTATGTTGTTTTTTTGCCATATTTAAAATTTTCTAGGAAAACGATTGTCAGCCACATTAAAGTCTAAACCAGCATTTAGGGTAACAATGCCCGCTTGTGGTCATTAGAGACTTTCAGGAATGCGAAAAAGTACCAAGACTGTTTTTACCATCTTTCTAAACCCTGCGAACAAGACTCACGCAAAACACTAGATGTATTTAAAACTAAAATGTAAAACTCTTGAGGTCGCGACCTCGTTGTAATCGGCGGGAGCTCATGAGGAAAGACTTCGTATAGACCCGAAACTAGTGGGGCCATTTTCAAAAAGCATACGTAAGTCTAGCCGGCTTAATATTTAATTATGTGTAACACTCACGAAACATTTAACAAGAATGTAATTTGTAAGTGAGCAGTGGTCGAAAGAAGTTTGAGAACCTAGGATATAAAAAAAATCTAGTTTAAAACTCAACAAAATAGATTGCACTTTCGAATATGTCAACAATATCGTGACGAAAACTGTAGTGTCTTAAAAAGTTTATTTTAAACTTGGATAACAGTTTATTCATCCTGCTTATGGAAACTAAGCTCGAGCAAACTCGCCATTATCGTAGCCGGTAGCGTAGTTTAAGAGCATTAGCATAATCAGAACAGTTTAAGACAAAGCTCATGTATGCAAATGCTCACCTACTTCAAAACAGTAATGCACAAAACTTAGCAAGTTTCGAATTTACATGCGCTGCGAATTCCACTAATCCAATGAATGAAACAACAGCAACTGAAACATCCATCTCGAATAAGACTTGCAGCGAAGAAAATCTGATATATACTATAGAGCAATGGTAAACAAGAAACACTCAGATAATATCGCATATTGTTCCATTAAGAGCTCAGGAAAAAATACATTTGTTTCATTTGATGTGCTGAAATAATACGAAATAATTACCATTAAGACTGTATAAGAATTTAATGAAAACAAATGACAAATTCGGATATAAAAAGAACAAATACGTCGTAAAAGCAAACGAATCTAATGAATTTAAGTCATCTGAGGAAAAAAAGAGGATTTTACGCGAACAAAGGAGATAACGAAACACGACAAACGTAAAAATTACGATGTGAGGATTAGTAGCGAACAACGAAATGTATCGAAGCGATCACAGTTGAAATAATACAAACGTCGAAAAACAATGGGAGCGCTTCATTGTTGCCGAGTAAACAACGTGGAGAGGTTATTTCGACGGCAATAAATCAAGCAGCTGACACACGGCAGAGCGCTGACAGCGGCGTGACTGATGCACCGCCGCGCGCCGCCAGCGGCCGCCAGCGGCTGCCGGACAGACACGCTCGGTGCCCCGCGGCGCGGGCTCGGCGCAGCTCGTGGGAAGTTGTGGGAAATTATCAATTTTGTAATTACTTCGTCGTTCGCATGCAGATTTGTGCAAAATAGGAACAATTAAAGGGACAATAGAATTAAAATATTCACTCATGAAAATTAAGATAGTCATTAATTAAAAATTATTACGAATAATAAAATTTTAATATAAAATAAAATTAGTACAATGTAAAATTCTCATTATGTCCAAGAATCGATTAAGTGTAATGCTCTTGGTTATGAGTGTATCCGATTATCCGTGAATCCTATTTAAGCTTAGCCTCGGATTACAATTATTATATAATTATTGAAACTTAACAATGACGACTGACAGCGATTGCTTCAGATACCTTCAGATCATTAAGATTTGTGTGGCGATTTGAGACTATTATATGCATATACAGATACATACATAACTGTACGTATATGCTATTACGATTAGAATTTAGTGGCGCAGGAATGCACCAAAGTTGATGGAGAATGCTTCCTACTATAATTATATAACCAGACTAATCCTAATAATCAGTGTCGTACTATAGATACATACATGGCTGGTCGTTGGTCGTATGGTCGCAAGTTACATTTTCATAAATTAAAAAAATAAAAATTAAATTGAAATAAACTACAATTCTTACATAATACATGTGCTATCCTTTCTCTTTAGAGTACATTTTAACGTGTTCGCCATCGATTTTTTATCATCGGTGAACAAACAGCATATCACATATTAACCACGTGGAAGTGTATCGAAGTATCAATTATATTACTCGCGAGCGCGCGTGGCGGGCGGCGCGCGGGGGCCCCCGGGGGCGGCGGCTGCTTGCGATGCGGCGCAGTTTGCAGTGGAGCGGTGATATCGATGGAGGTGGCCGATGGGAATATGTCGAATGTGGTTTAATTTATGAGACTCTTGCGGTAGTGGTCGGTTAACGAAACGGAAATTATAAATTGCTTTTACCTGTGAACCTCTAAGGCGGACATCTTGAATATTCTTATGCAATTTTCAATTCAATAATCATGCTCTCCGATTCAGAGTCTTCTGCCTTTCTTTCCGTCCAGTATAACATCTTTCTAATTTTATGGGACCGATGGATGTACGATAAGCCCGTCCGATCCGTAAGGACGTAAGCCTATGGTACTCGGTGCTCTCTGCCTACCCTTACATAGTCCATCATACTATAATAATAATAATAATAATAGTATAAACAATTACAGCTGACTTTTCATATTTCGTGATACACTATCCTGGAAGGCAGGAGTTCATCTAAATATATTCCCTAAATATGACGGAACATCATTTGCACACCAACATGATGCAAAAATAATTATTACTACTTATTTAAAACCAAAAGACAATTCAACCATAAACCAAACTAGATGTATGGTTGGACATGATACAGCGCGAACTTCAAACTGCAATAGCGAAAAGTTAAAATCGTCTCATACAAAGTTACGCACACGGTCGCCACGTAGGGCGGGACACGGCTGTGCAATGGAACTAGTCAACTTCCGCGCGCGATCGTGTGCGCGGGTAGTTTGTGACGGCACACGCCAGCACTGGTATCATTATTTTGTGTTAGGCGTTGCAGTAGGGGACTGGACATATATATGTTTTTAAACTCGAAAACATATTCTGTGTAGATTTTTTAAAATAAAAGACAAATTATATAAAACTTGTAAAATGTTTTTTATTTATATCATAAAAAAGTGCATAGTGCGACTTCAACGTAACTGGCGAAACTTAAGAGTATAATTGCTTACATCTTCCGCGTTAAGTAACGCTATATAGTATTAACTAAACATTAATAGTAAACGTATTACAACTATTCTGACGCAACTAAATACTTCATGAGTTATTATGACTACCAAAAAAACAACAATTTAAAACGAAACGACAAAAATACAAAATCTACGTCGCCTAAACATATCTAGACAATAAAAAAACAACTGTAATAAATTATATTCCCGCGAAACATAATGCCTCGTCGCGTTAAACAATAGTTTTGCGACAAAATCGATGGTGTCCGTGTCCAATAAACCAAATTGGTTTCCACAACCTTGATACAGAATATAACCGATGGTAGTTACATAAGGGTGGATGAGCTATTAGCAAATGAGGAATAAAAGAGCCGTGATAATAGTGAGCTGTGGGTAATACGAGCTATTATGACGTAGAGCGGGGGTCGTACAACAAAGCGATTGACCACGATACAACGCCAATGATATGTAGAACCGAACGAACCCCGAATGCTGTAAACTATTGGACGGTCGACCACGTTCTTGAAATGTGGTTCGTATTTACAGTTGATGTAGTTGGATGACAATTTTCTCGTCTATACATTGATAAGTGAAGAACGATTTCCAATGACGTTCCCCGAGGGTCCGGCAAAATGAAGTTTGCAGCTAGTCGTGCATTAATAACCGGTGAACGTCTCAATATTACTAGAACATGTGGACGTACAACGTATTCATAACCTGTGTAACATCCACTGACAACGACCACAAGGACCACTTCCAAATGTCAGTGTTAACTCCATGTTTCTATACAAAACTAGATAAAGTTCTGAAAGTTCAGAGGACTTTAGTATATGTGTACTCTATCATAGCGGTATAGAGCGGATCAACTTTATGTACCGACTTAAATCCATAAATAAATGGCATTTGTACGTCACAGTGCTATCTACGGGTGTGCAACAAAAATCTTAAACGTAACCAAATAACAAAACATAAATCAAAGCCACGAGATGCGATGAGCTGGCAATCAAGTTTAGAGCACTTGTGCAACAATACGCGACGGAGCGCAAATTTCGATTTTCAGTGTACGGCACAAAATTACCACGCTTAATAAAACTTCTATCTTATGATAAAATTAGCATCCGGTGGGGTGAACTATTTTTCACCACACACGACCACGACTTACGACATGATACGTTACTTCACACCTGTAATCCCCGAAGAGGTAGGCAGATGAATGCAGAACACTCCCACGTTTCACCGGTTAAGTTTACGTCCCACTATGCAATAGGTGGGGGCATATTACGTATTTAATACGATACGATGCATTTTTATATAATTAGTTTAATTGATAGGTTCTATTTAATGTTTTATATACGTTTTTCATTACTTTCTACGCACATTTTATTGTAATTTCCAATATTAAATTTTGCTACAAATATTTTCCTTCGGGTCGTAACGCCACCGTTGTATTCTAAATCGTGTCGTGAGTCGCGCAAATATCACTGACGTGGTTGTCACAGAGTTAGAAGGTCGTACCTAGTTTGCAGACGAATTTTGTCAAAGAATATACGTGACGCGATTTAGTATGCAACATACGAAAGGTTTTTTGATAAGTTTAAAATGACAAAGGCGCTAATTTACGTAAACTTAACGAAGTGCTTATTTAATAACTTTCAGCGAATTTTAATGATTCGGATGTATACTAAGTACTTTAAATTATTAATACAATAATATAAATCTAAACTATTTATTTTACGCAGTAAATATTTACGATATTTAAAAATATTGATAACATAAGGTACAAATCAAATTTTTCATTTGTGTGTTGGACTCTATGTTAAGCACCGGAATTTGTGTTTTTTAAGAACGGGAAAAAAGATAAGCCAAACAGTGAGAATCATAATCTTAAACGATAATATGTAACATGAAAAAAAACGTAAAACATTTTCTTAGTACGGAACAGCCGCGATGAGACGCAGCGATGAGCCGCAGCGCTGAGCCGCAACAGACGGTCTGATCAAGCATAAGACGTCTCTACATTTAAGGCGTCGATCTCGCTTCCTAACCTACATACACGATCCGTCCGATCCGGTTTGGCGGGAAATGCCTAACTACAAGTACGGACAGCACAGGATTACTTTCTGCATTAGTCGCTGATCAGGTGAGAATATCACTTAAATTATACCTACATATATATTGCTAATTGAAATAGATCCATCCACAGAAACTTACTAATGACATATGTGAACGATGGATGTCTTTTAAAGTTTTAGTAGACTTTCGATATTTGGACATGTTACATTATAATTGTTACATGTTAGGACACTCAATGACCACGACTTACCAGCTTAGACTGAGAAGGCGATATATCTATGATACCGGATCGCATTTGCAAGCTTAGTAGACTTAAAACTAACATCAACAATTAATGCATTATTACTTAACGGTAAAACAAGTATTGGTGCTCTTCACTCTAAGAGACCCTTAAAAGGATTATTGTACCACATTGCCATATAATTACGCCACAGTTCTGTTGTTTAATATCTTGTATCTGTTAAGATACCAGGTAGCCGGATTTCATTGAGTTCTCATCTGATTACATTCATTAAAAATTCTTCTTAAAACCTCTGTGAGATCGAGACCAATCAGCAAATTAACACCGCGTCCATCGCCATAATATCCGGCAACTGTTAAATAAAGGCATAACATTTCATAGGCTAAAACAAATAAAAGCGGCATAAGCTAACAATTTTGCCGAAATTAATTTTCGCCTTACCGGCCGTGGGGAATAAAAACTTCAAAAGAAATAAAATCAACTGTCTAAATTCGTATCTCCGCTGACGGTTTAATGGGGATCATTTTCCGCGATAAATTTTTTTGACAGTGACCGTGATAGGGTGTCCACAGATCTACTTGGTAGGACGTGGACTCGGGACATGTATATTCTTACCACGTTTTCATTATAATTCAATTATACGCACAATGTGAATATCACAATTATTGTGCCGTTATGACGTATCTAATTGGAAGGCCACTAGACCATTAGTGGGGCATTTAACATTTAAAATATATTGGGATCTTTATAAAGACTGTAGTAAACTCATTGATATAAGCTTAAGCCAAGTTAGTAGCTCTTCTGGAGAATATGGTATTTTGAAAATATCCTAAATGAGATTCAAGAGAAAGGAGGACTCATCAAACCGCGTCAATTCGCCACACTTTATTAAAAACGCTCTTTGAAAACCCCAATGTCAGCTCGAGCAATTTCGTGTGACTAACAAATTTCGACGGGGGCCCCTTTTCATCGCGAGACGGGACTCACCAGATCATTGCGCAGCAGTTTCACAGTGTTCCGTCTTTTATTGAAATATTCATGGTCTCTTCATAACTGCGTTTCTGTTGGAACGTGTTTCAATGCAGCCACGAGTACTTACATCATCTTGGGAATACAAAGTTCACTTTGACGTTTACGAGTGGCATAGCGGCCGCATAAAACGTTTAGACGGCAATAATGAAAGAAACGGGTAATTTTTATATTTCCTAACTGAATTTCCACGAAAATGTAATCAGATATGTGTGGTACTTCCACGTATTATGTTATAGGTACATCCCATGGAATAGGGGTGAACCTGTTGGTATACTCCGGGCACATATCTAGTACTTGACCGTCCCGTTACCTATCGGAACGTCCCGGGTTCGATTTCCGCGTAGAACGCTAGAAAGAAAAAAAATTCTAATAAGAACATTTTCTACTAGAAAATCTAAATTAGAATTCTGGTAGTGGTTCGAACTCTGGATATGTGCCTGATGCATTGCAATAGGCTCACCGCCTATACTATAGTGGGACACAAACGTAACCAATGCAACGTGGGAGTATTCTGCATTCCTCTGCCTACCTCTTTTGGGATTATAGATGTGAAGTTACATATCTAGTATTGATACATATCACTTATACAATATAATACAAAAGGTTATTTAAATTTATGTTGCGGTTGTATACTAAATGTAATATATTATTTGCTTGATGGTTTAAACAACAAAATGGCTACCGCTACCATACACAACTATTTAACATTTCCTAAAGTTAATCACTTCATTTTCTTCTGAAATATTCCTATCCGAACGGAAAAATTTGATTGGATCAAAATTGAACATCACATCTCTTGCTTAATCTTTTACATGTTGCAAAATATTTTTTCACCTGACTGTATATTTCAGCACCAAAAACTACTGACAATATCTTCATTAACACCTACACAATAAACATATAGATATAACGCGCCTTCGTCACGGGAAGCCATTACCGCCCACAGCGGGCGGCGTGACCCGACTCTCTCGAATGTAAGCAATTACACAATTCACGTTGACATTTCTATCGAGTTATGTTTTAACAGCCAACATTTCTATGGTAACTTGGTGGTAGACGAACACGCAATGTGTATTAAAATGGAGATTAATTAAGTCGGTATCAGTGTACACTATTATAATAATATTTAGGAATATTGTAATAGTCTTCCCCTATCTGTAATTTTATTTATATAGATCTTACCTTATTTAATATGTTCCACTTCCTTATTTTACTTACAATTGCTGTTCAAGTTAAAAATTATAATGAACCTTGTTCATCTTCTATGCTTTCCCTTAAGCATAGACTTAATGGACTCCAAATTGATACGTAACTTCACGCCTGTAATCCCCGAAGGGGTAGGCAGAGGAGTGCAGAACATTCCCACGATTCACCGGTTACG